>LJIJ01000430.1:0-119159 GCA_001718145.1 Orchesella cincta
CAGACAAATAGTATCATTCAAAGTAAGCGATTATTAACGAATGGTTTATAAATACAGCTGAAAATTTGAACTGATTTTAATCAGTTACTTTGAGTGCTTGGATTATTTTGCATACGATTATAAACCACTTTGATTATAATAACGCCGATATGCAGCTTCCGTGAGGAATATTCAATTGAAACTCACTAAAAAGAACTTTAATCACAATTTTAGTATTCAATTATCTATCTACCGTTATTTTTCTAATTAAATAAATAATTTAATCCTATAAATCTCGTTAATTATGCATTAACTAATGATCCAATCGTACTCGAAGTGTTAAAGTACACTAATAATCATGAGTAATATACTTCAGGTAATTTCCAGTCATCAAACACCTTAGTTTCTCATGATATTCAAGAAATAGTCTGATCTTACTGACAAGTTGATGAAATAAGCGATTATTTTCATTTTAATCGTCTATTGGCACGATTAAAATGAACCAGCTTAAAAACGCCTTTTTTGAATTTCGCGCCCAAGGTGATTATTTTTTGACTAGCCTTATAAACGCCTGAGTTGATTATAATCGCTTACCTTGAATGCTTACTAATGTATGATACTGACTGACAAACTGAAAATCGGTGAACGACTTAGTTTTTTCATCTATGTAAATTTTATTAGATTTTAGAAGTCCAATCAGAGCATTTACACTTAATCAATTTTCAATACTATTCAATAATGTAAATGAACATAAATCACTAATTGGCCAACTCGTACAAATATAGTGTCAAACCAAATAGATATTAATCTAATGCCAACCTATCATCTATGTAATTTTTTGTTTCCTCGTCAGAAAAGAAATCGTCATCATACTCTCTCTAATCGTAAATAGTAAAAGTAAAGCGTGCGTACTTTTGGCATCATCACGACATTGAAACTGATGATGCTTAAATAAAAATAATTATAAAAAATTATCGCCCGATAACAAAGTTGTTGATATACACGAGCATTTTAGTAACGTTAACACAGATCATCGTGACTTTTGATCATTTAAAGCATGCATATTCCGGTGTGTGCGCAGCTCACAGGTTCACAGCTTGTGCCTGTATTACAGGCTTTACAAGATTTCCCCTGATTTCTTCAAGCTCCAATAAATTAGCCACATTAAAACAAGAAAAAAATCAAGTTTAAAGTTGCAATCGATGCTCCGTCAACGCTTAAAATTAATGCTGCGCGTTAGAAAGTGGAGAAATTATGATGAATATCGTGACATAAATGTTCAGACCAATCCCGTACCTACTTGAATTATGAAGAGGCGAAACCTTAAAAGTTGGAGCAATAAACTCCATTTTGGCGACAGTAATTGAGTCTCATCCTCAAAAATGCAAATTGAATAAAAATGGATACTTTATTTCAACGTTTATCACCGGTCCGTTCGTACCAATATATTTCAAAATTTCGCAGGTTTACTTGACTGCAGACTTTCCTAATATGAGCAAAATATATTTATTATATTCTCCTGTAAATGCAGCCTCGTCGTTTTCAATTTTTCAAAAGTGGGATTCCATTTATCTTGATCATATTTTTACTTTTTGCTTACTTTTTTGTTATTTAAGTAATATGATGACTGCAAAAAATAGTACGAATTGTCTTGTAAGCATGCGGAGGAATGAGCTGAGGTTTCATATTTCAATTTAGCAGTGCAGTGACGAAACGTTTAGATGAAATGAGGAAATATTTCACAGGTAAAGCAGCAGGCGCGTATAAGCAAAAAATTAGCGAAAATAATCTTTCTGACATACATGCTAGACTGTCATAAAAACAGTGTGCCATATACTTTTCAAATGTAGGTACATGCTATGGGTAAATCCCATCTTCCTTTCCTTAAAACTAACGAAAGATCAATACAATTTGCCGAAATGAAGTTAATAACTCATAGACAAAAACGAATTGACATAAAAAGAAAAGAATGCGGACTAAGACAACAGAAGCTAGCTGATCCTCTCTTAGAGCAAATTTTTATGGAATTGCATCTTGAGATTATTTCTTTAGATATGATTTTGGCATTCTTCAATTTCTCCTGTTTTTTATTTCTTCGCACCAATGCAATTATCTTTGACGATGATACATCACGTTTTTTTATTCCATGTCGCAATTTTCTGTTATAAGGATGTATATCATAGATCATAGATGTATAGGTATTCCCCGTTTTACAACTTTACCATTTACTTAATATCAGTTTCTACAATTGGGTCGTCAACTTTTTATTTCTATTATCCTTATCAGTAGTATCTGCATTACGTGAGGAGTCTTTTTTTTAAAGTATCAAGGTCACAGGTACATTTTTTCGTGATGACGCATTTCAAAAATGAACGGAACACTTTGTCACACGGAACAGCTATACACACCCTACTATTTTACCCCATAATAAATACAAATAATCTAAACGAGTTTCTATTTACAAATATTAACTAAATTATTAAAATTAAATGACAACTAATAGTAGTAGTTCTTGCAGCTACAAGCATCTCTTAGGTTGTGGTCAATATAGTGGATTTCTCGATTTTGGCAAAAGAGTCTCATCATCTTTTTCTGTGGAAGTGAATAAATATCATGAAGGTACTTTTGTCATTTTATTTTGAAGGTACATAGTATTGAAAAACCTACTAATATTTTGCCAGGAGACAACTCCCCAGCGTAGAATGAGCAAATGTCGCAAACAGAGTCAACATCATAGCCTTGAACTTGTGTCGGAGCCAATATTGTGATAATGGTAAACATCCCAACAAATACAAACGTAATAGCCACGCTTGGCCTTAAATCACTCGGAAATCTTTTCAAATCTCCCATAATCATTATTACAAGAGAAAACAAAGGGGTATTAAAAAAAGTTTTCTCAACAAAAAAATACTTGTCACGATCAAGATAGCTATTAGGATGGTGCCAACAACAAACTTCTTAAAAGTGCTACTTTCTTACTGAAAAATTGGTTGCTTGAAAAATAAGAAATCTTACTTCTCCCCAATATAAAAGTAGGGGTGCAAAACTGGATTTTTCTGACTGACAGAAGAAATAAGGAGTAAAAATACTATGTCCAACGTCAATCAGTTTCCCCTTAACAAATCGTTAACGATGATATGATAGGAAAGTTCTCAATCAAAAATTCTGAGCACACACAAACTTCTAGCTCTATTACAGACCCCGAGCAAGTTTATAGCTTCTATCCTTCATATTTTTTGGCAACTCACAACAATGTCAAGTTTATTGGCACCACACTCACTAAAGAAATCAAATCTAAATCCTGCACAAATAAAGGCAAGCCACGTTGAGAGTTGTAAGCCCTTCTTCCGAACAAATTAAACAAGAAGTTGGTTATTAGAGTAGAAGCGTATAAAAAGCTGCCGCACTATATTGCTTTTATTGCATACATTTCACCTCAATCCATACATTGTTACTGTTACATCTACTTACAGGAGATTGGACCACCAAAGCCATTGTCTAATATGGATGATGGGGGTTTGGTGTCTGAGTGAATGAGCATATCTGTGAAAGCTGGCTAAAGACATGCACATTTATTTGCATAAATATTATTTATTCTCCTAAATTCACGGCGTGTTTTCCGTGTTATAAAAGTAAGAAGCAGTGGTCTGGTCGATCTGCTCTGCTCGTTTGTAAAAATCTAGCTTGCATTCTTGATGACAGCCATATAATAAATTCAGTAAGTTGCTTGTTGACAACTAGACAATGGTATATCGATGCATAATGTTGATTGACTTATTAAATTGTATTGCCCCTATAATATAATACAAACTTGTCTTTTTATCCTTTCTTATATCTATATTTATACAGACAGATAGGCAGAGAGTCAGATATTTCATTTTTGTACCTGATTTTAGCTTAGCTACAACTGGTTCCGTGTGGTGGGCCAAGTTCATATGTATGTTCATCAGTAAATGCGTAATACACCTTCTTTTAAGCTCTCACAACACACATCTTTCACTTCAGAGAATAGCAAACTCGAAGAAAAGGCCGGGGCAGTGGCTGGTAAGGATAAAAACGCAGAATAGCGGTGGTATTAATGCAGATGCCATGTTCATTTCTATAAAATTGGCAAGGGGTATTTTGTACTTTGTTTTTTTCTTCAGATGAAATGCATCAGTCATCAGGTCATCAGGGTTATGCTTGTTTGGATTTAAAGATTATAAAAAGTGATTATGTATTATTATTTTTCGTATTTTTCTCCCATTTAAAAGTCTAAAAGTTTGTTTTTGTCGGATCCGAGTAGACGTCTTCTGTCAAGTAGGGTCTCTACTCAACAACTCTGCATAAATTTCTTGTTAGAAATGTTGATGATAATAGAATAAATATATTATGATTATTTGATGAAAGGTGAGATAACCTTGCAGAGTCCATGCAGAAAAGGGCTGATAAAAGAGTTTATATCATGATGGCTAATCATTATTCTTGTAATTCATCAAGGTAATGCGGTAGCAGCCGTTATTTTGTAAATTTGAGGGAGGATGCTGCTTGTATTTCAAAATTTAGGATTCAGCTGCCTATCTCATCTCATTATCTTTACGATTCCTCTACATGCACCTTTTGCAATCGTATAATTGGGAGTTCCGGGTGTGTGATTTCAGCATTAGGTCAGTGGTGTCATATAAAGCCGGTCTATAAGTAAAAGAAGCATTACCCGATGATCCCCCATGTTTTGTAAATTTTACGACTGCAAACTAGAGGACAGTCTATCAAAACCCAGTTAACCAGTTAATGTACTCGAGTCATTTCATTTAGAAACATATCTGAAATTAAATATCTTCAAAACCATGAAACCGAAATTCTAAAGAATATCAAATTTCACAGATTCATTTCAGTTTCAGAATAGAAGCGCCAAGCCACACAGCTTGCGGGAGATCGAATGATGATGGCCCATGTAAAGTCCGAGATGTCAATGGTTGTGTGCTTCCCAAGATGATATATATTTCAACAACTTCAGCCTGTAATCAAGACCTGTTCAATTACGAAGTATATAGTATACGTACAAGAACTCATGTCCGCCTAAATATAAGGTTCTTGCAAGTGCAATGAGTTTAAATAACCGCAAAAACACACGGTATACCAAAGCCAAACTGGATGATTTTTAGCCATGTTGAAAGTTGTGCCAGTAGTAATCATACTTATGATTATGATACAGATCAGAAAATGAAAATTGCATAAGTGGAGAGAGGAGAAGGTTGTAAAAATTGGTTTGCAATTTCAAGATTTTATAATAGCACAGTGTATGACATGCGTTCTATACGAGTGCCAGCCAACTTTCCTTGCAGGAACTGAAACGTAAGGTTTTCGTCTGCATCACCAAAACCAAAGTGTTTTTCCCGTTTCAGATCAAGTTCGTTAGTAGCACTGACTTGAATGTTGAGCGTATTATGGGTTGATAATAATGAAATTGAGATGCACTTTTCCCCATGCTATACCTTGACCCTACTTCACTAAGAACCTGAAGTGCAGTAGCGAACAAGCTTTTTCATGCAAGATTTAACGGTGACAATATGAGCTAGGTTACAAAAAGTGTACAAGGTGAATAATATGACGACTCTATATAGCGAAATGGTGAAATACGCCATTTCTTTAAGGTGATGATAATGCAGGAATTTTTTTCTTCACGTGGTTCAATCATTCAGTTGTGTAAAACAAGACGAGTTACAACTACAACCGCCGCGTTGCACTTTTACGCTACAACTCGCACTATTAGATTCGTTGGCAAACAAACACATTTTCCACAGGCCGCCTTCGGTCGAACCGTAAACCGGAGTGTTGCAAAAATGCACTTCAAACCAGGTTTAAGCATAATACATTTTTATATTCAGATGGTGTGAGATGTGATGAGTGAAGACAAGATCCTTATCAGACAAAGTATAAGTGCAGCTCATGCCAAGCATTTTTTAGATGAGTAACTTTTACAAGGCATGTAAAAGATAAGATTTCCAAAGTCAACGATAGGTATAAATATTGTGCTGCTGCATATTTGACCTCGAGAGATTTTCGGGCGATAGAAAGCATTTTGAATTAAATCGTTTTAAAATGCAACTGCAAAAGAATACCTGTTGAAAACCTTTAGAATAAAATTTAAAATGCATGTACTGCTTTGGTATCCAGGATTTTCCGAGAAATTGATATAAGCTGAATTATGATATGACACAACACTACGTGGATGTCGATACCAAAAGTTATTGTGTTGCAATGACAGGGAGCTCAATTCAAAAGCGCAGTTTTTTGTATACATTTTCAACTCTTGCAACTATACAATATTCTGCAATCAAAAGAACTTCACATGCGTGGAGCCATGATGAGTAATGTTGTTGCCTGCTTCATCATCACGGATGTGAGATGTTTCATTCATATTTTCATCCATAAAAGGAAAGGACAGCTACAAGTAAAAGAAGGGAAGACAGAAAGGAAGCTGATTTGAAATGGATCACAATGATAATTATTACTGCACAGTTGCATCCCTATTGCCACCTCATTAGATGAACCAGTTAAGGCAGCAGGGTGTCTCTTTCTGTCTGATTAACAACTTTACCAAATCAAATCCGAAGTTCAATGCACATCCTTCTCCTGCTGCTTTCTCAATAACGATGATCAGCTCGCTTGCAGTTCTGAGGAACGAAGGAATAGGTTAAGAAAGCAAAAATATAAATGCACAATGATATGAATCCTATCAATAATGCCATTCTCATTATCGCTCTCATCGCTACATCTTTATAACAGCATACATGTAGATTTTACAACACGTAATCATTAAGATAACAAGATTGGATTCAAAGTTAATGCGAAAGATTCAGTTAGCAGTTACATATATTCAACATTTGCGATTTTATCATTTGAAACATAACTATAAAAGTTCGTATAGAACTAATTACTATCAAAAATATTTTGCTCCGAAATAAGTGGCAAAAGTAGGTACTCTAGTATTTCATACATAATTTTTCACTTGAGTCAGTCACACACAAAACAAGGATAACTCCTCCGGATAGAGAACAGTAACTTGTGAACTTTTGTGGTTTGAAATGCAAGAGCATTACGGGATCTTGTCCCTTTAATTGCCACATGAGATGATGAGGATCAGCTGCAGTTTTTCGAAACGAATATTTTATATAGTAGCTACCTTTAATTAGCTTATAAGATAACCTAAAAGAAACGGGAAAATGAAGAGTGGATGAAATAGTTCTTATAAGATTTTTGTCAATTTACTGGTAAGCTGCTGCCATTACCATTATGAATTTTTATTTTGCACATTCCTTCATCCCATTTACGACATTGAATATCCCATAACCATTATGAAATGTGATATTTTATACTAGTTATGTGCATCCATGTAATCTTGATCTACTCAACAACAAATCTGTATTCCCTGTGATTGTTGTACACATGTGTGTGATACGTCATTACAGCAAAGTATAGAGTCTTTGTTAGCCCCCAAGACAGGTAATATCTACTCCAATTTAGAGGAGAGCAGAAGAATAACATAATCATGGCCGTTTTAAAGTGTTTTGCCACAGAAGTTGTAGATTACCACATGTTTGTAATGTAATAATGTGTACCGTATTTTGTGAATTTTATCAAACTTTCTTCTGCACAAATAAATGGGACTTCACCTCCTCCTCCATCTCTAATCCTATTTACTAGATACGTATAATGAGGACGGTGTGAACTAACATCCTGTTTTTTCCCGGATGGAATCACGACAGCACGAAAGATTAGCTTCACTTTTTATGGAATGAATAAACTGTTAAAAAATGAAATTAAGATGCCGAATTTATCTCGTTAACGTTAAATGTATCTGTATATAAAACGGGGATTGGACAAAATAGGGATATTGTGATCTTTTTACGGGGGAATGCAAGACAGACGCTGACGGATGAACATTTCATACTATATTGTATAATATTCATATTTAGTGTTAGTAAATACACTATGCAGTTAAGTAAGATAAGGTCTTATTGTTATAATCTACAATATGATGATAAGTGATTTGATGATGTGCATGTCGCTTCCGGTGGATAACGCAAACTGCATTGCATGATATCAGAGCTTCAACGTGCAAAACATCAGGTATCGTGCTTGTGTCGTACGCTATATTGCTGTATTACTTTTTCCGTTTCTACGGACTGGCCATTTTGACCGTTATGCAATATTGCTGACTTGTAAGAGTCAGCAGTTTCTTTCTCTGATATTGCAAATGGAAAGTGATATAGTACAGGTAATTAGGATTTAGCTGTCAGTTTATATTTGATTGGAGGTGATATAACTATAGCAGACATGAATGACATGCATGGGAATGGGAAAAAATCAATCCATTGAAGTGTCTTTCCATTTCAATCAGGATTTATATTCTTACACGATAATAAAATTTTAGATTATCGCCAAATATACTTTCGAATTGCAGCATTAGGATGAGTTTTATCTCACACAAAACAACGCAAGCTGAATGTAGTTGTATGGCACCAACTATAGCATCTTCTGGAGTGCAAAGGCATCGTTAAATATGATGATAATGATTTTGGTAGCGTATGAATTTGGCAGAAATTCAAAAACATTCCTTTGTCCCTATGATAAAAGTATAAAAGCCTCATAAAACCGAAAGGAGATGGCTAGAAAGGATTTGTATGTTTATACACTCGTCTAAACAATCAAAATATTACGATTTTCTTTTAGGCAAATAAGTGGTTTAACAATTTGAGCAATGAAAAGGAAACAAAAATCTTTTCACTTGTCTAAATACCTACAAGCGTGTAAACTTGTGTTTCTGAGGTCAACAGTAATTTCGTCCGCGCATGCCCAACCCAAAAGAATCACGTAATGTAGTAATGAAAAAAAATGTAAGATTAAGTGAATTCATTAATGGCTAAACTACGTAATAATTAGCTCAAACCCTCACTCATGCTTAGAAAAATAAAAAATGAATGAAATAGTATTTGTATTTCTGTTTAGCATGGCATGGTGTATTACAAGTAGAGGTTGCTGTTGTAAGCACATAAGTTCATATACGTGTGTTTACGGAAATATTTGTTAGTAAGCAACTGCATGGCTTAAAACAACATGCCCATCCATAGCAGTTGTCCATTTTGACTTCCTCCCGGTCACGAGGTCAAGTTTTTTGCTTTGGCATAAACTAAATGAAATTCCTGAACAGGATCAACCTTCCTGTAGTATTGAATAACTTGACGTAAATTGTAATGTGTCAGCGTGAAAAAATTATGTTGCCAATTTTCTTGGAGATGGGTAATTAGCGCTACTTTGAAAATTCAGGTGATTTGTTAGCCTGTCTGCGGGGATGAAGCCACTGAACATACGCAAACAATGCGTGTGCGTGTGAGAGGAATTCAATATACATAACATACGAGTTTGTGTTAATACCCGTGAAAACTCAAACAAAAAACTGAGGGGCAAGTTTTACCTCGATTCTTAGAGTAATTTGGCTTTTAGACTGTTTGGCAAAATGAAGTGAGAGATTGAGCAGAAAAACTACATACGTTTAGTTCAACTCATCATAATTATAGGCCGGCATACCTAACATAATGAAAATTGTAGCGACAATGAGTAGCGTCCTATAATCGAATTCTCCTCTCTCCCTATTTCCCCAAATCGGCTATTGTTCTTTGAAATAATAATTGTTGTTGCGAGTTTATGCAGACGATTTGTCCGATTTGATAACAACTTGTAACGGAAGAGTTTGAGACTCTGTAAGCATGCAAAGTAAACTTGTTGAATTTTAAATGAACACGTGGTCAAGTGTTTAGAAGGAAGAAAATGAACTTTAGCTCTAAAAGTAGGTAAAGATAATTATTTAGCTACGCACTTTAGATTTTTATTATGAATCATATAGGATCACTAACCACAGCGCAAACCACAAAAACTGCAATACCTGGTCTTTGGGCAAACCAACTATATTATAAATATTTACAAGAATTTTGATTATGGATAATTTTAAAGGACACTGGTGCGTGTATTTTGCACTTTATAGTTTTGAATAATACAGATCAGACGTAATTAAGTTATAAAAAGGAAATTGCTTCCAGGAATGAAAAATCATTATCATTAATATTTTTTACATTCCGAGCTTTCAGCGCCATTTAAAATGCAGGGAAAATAACAGCTTATCGACATGTACTAGTTAATTAACCGATTGTATTTAAATTTGAGTTATCATATATTTTCATCAGAACGATGCCGAGCTAGTATACTCTTTGTATTATGCTAATACTCCTGTGCGTGTGTACGCGCCGGCGAAGGTGCTAGCCTTTCAAGGTTAAACATTTTTACCAACAAAGTTCACACCGTTATTCAGAAAAGTGAGTTGCACGTACTGAGATCCGAAATTGGTACAAAACGTATTATTTTTTAACCTTTCAAATTAAAAGATGTACACCCAACGTAGTAGACCATGAAATGGTTTGTTCCACAGGGTGAATGAATGTACACGAATGTATTACATAATTATTCAAGAAAAAACGATAAACGCCAACTAATTTCTGTACTATCACGGAATATAGATCCATCTTCTCAGTCTGCCGTCCCATGTTACATCATGCACGTATCAAACTATTTATATTTCTCTTCATTATCATTAAGAGATGTAATACTCGAAGGTGATTTAATTGCATTTTTGAAGCAAACGACTACTGGTAAAAATAAAAATTATTACGCAATATTCATATATGAAAAAATACCTGCGTTATGCGTTATCTACCATAAAAGTATAAAAGTATGGTTATAAAGGTGTAAATAAAAGCAATCAACAATCAGAAAATAACTGGAGCTTGACGTAAGTTGCGTAATGCAAAGTAATGAGAAAAATGCGAGCTATTCAACTTTATATTCTTGTCAGTCCATCAATTAATATGTCATGTGGGAAATCGTTAACGTATAAGGATGGGAGACCGATTTGTTTAAAGTTCGTTGAGTAAAAAATAATAAAACCAATGCTAATTATCCAGGCAGTCCTAATAAAATTACTCCTAACCTATTAGATTTCTAAAGAAAATCGTGTGAAAGAAAACTCGATCATGTTCCCAGAGCAGAGGGAAATTTTTGTAACTTGTTTTACTAATGTCCAAATTAAGAGCAAAAGATACATCAATCAGGCTCCACACAGTGCAAATTAGAGTTAAGAAATATTGCCAAGAAGATGTCTGAAGATGATAAAAGTGTCTCATACAGGTTTACAATAGTGAACTCTTTCACTTTCACCATTTTCAAACTCCAGGTTTTCCAAAAACTTGTATTTATGGAGATCTCGAACACTTTTCTCCACAGATTTCGCTGTATTTCCTTCGACGTGTTCTCGGAAATGGGGATGAGCAACGTGAGCAGTTACCTCAGAACAATTCCTGGGTATTTCGAAAACTATTTTGTGAAATGTGGTATTTCTCATCAATTTCTCACTAAATAAATTGTGAGTCCATTTTCCGATTCCAAAATCTTGCGCCCGATTGTTCAACAAGATCATCAAACGTTGAATTGCAAATTGATGAGATACTGCTAACACGTTTTCCTCTGAGTTTTGGCTTGTCTTGCATTCCTTGATTATTTCCTGTGGAACAAAAAACAAGAAATTCAGGAAAAAAATATTCAGTAAATTTTAATGCACATGCGATAACGAGATGAAGTAATAAAACTTACAGAAAGAAAACTTATAAGCCTATCCTCAAATTGGGTTGTATTTTCACTATTGGGAATTTGACACTCCAGATATTTAGATCCAGTTCGCACCATACCCATCATTACTTCAATACAATCGGCAGCAGTTTTTCCAATGAAACCCGTGTAGTCCTGTCAGTGTAAATACAACAGGGGATGTTTTAAAGTATGCGAATTTATTACTCACCTTTATTATATTGTATCGGCGTTTTCATACCCTTTCTCGAATTCTCATATCCGGTTTTACTATTTTGACCTTGGTGGCTTTCGATTGCTCTAAGATGATTTTAGCAGTTTCAAAAGTCCTTGGATAATCGCTAGCATATGCACGAGTGAATTCCACATCTTGAAGACATTTCCCGAGCGATTCCGCCTGTAAGGACCAAATTCATACTTATCATACTGTAGCTTTTGAATTCATAACATAACAAATGCCTAATATGGCTTAAATGATAATCTGCCTAAAAATAGTATTCCTGAATACCTGAGTTCTTCCAACATCAGTTAGAGAGTTGGAGAAGGGTTCAATAATTGAACTTCAATTGCTGCATCCTCAACATTTCCCTTGCACTCACCGCTAAGATTAACCCAATAGCAAATTATAATTGCATTTCTTAGTTATATAAGTACTTCATTTTGTAGGAAATAGGAAGTTATTTTTACTTACTGTCGGACAAGGTATAATGTTAAAGTTCCGTTTTCTGTTAGTCGCATGTTGGACTTTGGACACTTTTACGCCGGAACAAATGTTACTTTTTACAATGTAAATTTTACCTGCGTCACGATTACTTTACAACTCAAATTTAACACTCAAAGTTACTCAGTTTCAAACAAGGGAGCTTCAGTCCTACTGTCTTTCTACTGAATGGCAGAAATGAAACTACTGTTGAAGGTATTCTGATTTCATCCTTTTATCTATGATCCAGATTAAATGCCATAAACTACTGGTGGGAAAAGCTTTAATGGTCTAACCACGATTAAAATCTGGAATTGTGTTCTACTATTTTTATACAACAAATTGGATCTCATTAAGTAGCTAATGTGCCCCCGCAAATTCCAGTGATTACCTTACTCATTAGACTACCGGAATATGGATTACAAACTAATTCTATTTTATCTTCATTGAGAGATACTACTACTCGAACGTGATTTAATTTCATTTTTAGAGCAAACTAATATTGGGAAGCAGACATTGGGAAGCTAACCGATATTACGCAATATATGTGAAAAATTATCTGTGTTGTGGCTGAGAAAACTACCATAAGAGTCTGGTCACATAAGTGAGAATAAAAGCAATCAACAATCAGATAATAACTGGAGCTTGGTCCTGGACCTTGCAAATTTGCATAACAAGTATGAGAGAAAGTGCGAGCGACTCAACTTTGTATTCCATGTTATGCTCTAAGAAATATTTCTTGTTATTTCATGTTATATTCCATTCCATCAATTAAAATCCACCAATTATGAGCACATGCTAAAGAAAAAATCGATCTGGCTCCACAACGTCCAAATCTTATATTATAACACGTTTTAATGGCGATCAAGTATTTTGTGTTAACATAACCCTGAGTTGTCTTTATTAAACAAACAAATGTATGAAGAGGATTTAAAAATGTCTCATACAGGTTTACAATAGTGAACTGTTTCACTTTCAGCATATATAAGGTCTGCGTTATCCAAAAAGGCATAGTTATCTTGGTCTCGAACATTTTTCTCCACAGATTTCGCTGTATTTCCTTCGACGTGTTTCTCGGAATGGGGATAGGCAACGTGAGCAGATATCTCAGACCATATTCTGGGGATTTCGAAAACTATCTTGTGAAATGTGGTATTTCTCATCAATTTCTCGCTAAATAAATTGCGAGTCCATTTTTCGATTCCAAAATCTTGCGCCCGGTTATTCAATAAGATCATCAAACGTTGATTCGTTAATCCATGAGCTACTGCCAGTACTGTTTCCTCTGAGTTTTGGCTTGTCTTGCATTCTTGTATTAATTCCTGTGGAACAAATCATAAAACTACGAAATTAGTAATTGCACATGCGATACACGAGATGAGTAATAAATACATGCACTTACAGAAAGAAAATTTATAATCCTATCCTCAAATTGGGTTGTAGTTTCACTGTTTGGAATTTGACATTCCAGATATTTAGTTCCGGTCCGCATCATGCCCATCATCATGTCGATACAATCGGCAGCACGTTTTCCTAGTAAGCCTGTGTAGTCCTGTCAGTGTACAGAGGGGATGTTTAAAGCTGTCATCTTATGTAGATTTATTCTACTTCTAATATTTTGTTTTGGAATTTTCATACCCTTTCGCGAATTCTCTTTTCTGGGTTCACTGTTTTGACCTTGGTGGCTTTAGATTGCTCTAATATGATTTTAGCAGTTTCAAAAGTCCTTGGGTAATCGCTAGCATATGCACGAGTGAATTCCACATCTTGAAGACATTCCCCGAGCAATTTCGCCTGTAACGACCCAATAATACCCAATTCATACTTATTAGCTTTGGATTCATAACATAACACATTGCTTAGATGGTAATCTGCCTATGATATAATATTCCTGAATACCTGGGCTCTTCCAACATCAGTGAGAGGGTCCGCGAAGGGTTCAAGTGCTACTTGGGCAACATTTCCCTGGCACTCGCCGCTAAGATTAATATATACAACAGCAATTCATAACTGTATTTCTTAAAAGTAGCTTTGGTAGTACAAACAAAATGATTTTACTTACTGTCGAACAAGGTATAATGTTAGCGTTACGTTTTCTGTTGATGGCATTGTGAGCTGACCAAATGTTAATCTTTGCAATTTTGTCTGGGTCTGTCTGCAATCTGCAACTTCAAGATAACCTTACTACTCGAGACTAAAATAAGTTATAAACTTTCAATAGGAACTTCAACCCTAACACTCTTCTGCTAATTGGTAACTATTGTTGAGATTGACCGGTCTTCATCCTTTTATCCATGAATGAATGCCATAAAACATTGCTGGGAACAGCTCCTACATGCAACATGCAGTCTGTGTCCTTTACAAGGCATATATTTACCGGCTGTTGCTACATATCTTCTATGTAACTTAAAGTTGTAAATCTAAGTAACTATCTATCCAATTGCATCCTAAGCAGACGAGCATTCCCAACGCTGAGTTTGTTTGGTATCTACCTACCCATTCCTGTATGTAACGTAATATAGATATTGAGATGCATGAATGCAATGATCCGGCATTTTTCAATGTGACTTTCAAACGGCCTTGAAATTGAAAAGGTCTTTAGCATAATGTACCATAATACAGAAACCATTGTACTTGTAAATTAGTTAGATGAAGATCTGTTTGAACAATTTAGATAACAAATTGTGAACCAGCTAAGACATGGTACATCAACTTAACTTGTAGTACAACGTACAATAAGCACGCCTTGGCTTGCTTGGCTAGGCTTGTAGGGAAGTAAAAAACTGGAACACGCACACTATAATTGTAAGGTAGACGAGACCCAATATCTACTATAACTCACTAACTCACAACAATAAAAAAAACTTAAATTGCAATTCTAATTGTATAGAAATTATAATAATAATAGTACAAGTATCACGCTTACTATGCATGATTACATCATAAAAATGCATAATAACGCGAGTTGCCGTAATAATGCGCTGTCTTATCTAGACACTGGACACGTTTTAATTACTCGTTGCTGTACCCAAACTGGTCAGTCAAACACTTACAACTGACAAATAATAATGACGGTTCGCAACAACACAATGGAACTTCAATTGTGGTTTGTTTACACAATGTCACGTTTTTTGCTTCAACGTACGCGCTACAATGTTTACAGAGGCACTTATCAGAACACATTGTCACGAAAAATAATCCAAAGAATGACGGGAAAACGAGAAACCTTTCGCATTTTGTCAGGTTAGCGTACATAATTGATAAAGCAGAGATACTTCACAGGATAATTTACAACACCGTATAGTAATTAAACTAAATCTGAAAATATGATACAAATAACAGCAGAAATATATCATTTAGTAATACTTAATTGGCGATGCTTTTCTTATAAAACTTAATTGAAATCAATATATGATGAATATGAAACTTTGAAGTACAGCCGAGGCTAGGCTAACGGCAAGGTTGAGACTACTTTCATGAAAAAGTTAACATTGTGTAAATTCACGAAATATTCCAATAATAAATATTATGTATTTTACAAAGTCTACTAAAATTGTAATATAAATCGATATGCGATATACGACTGACAATAGTACGAAACAAATAAATTCATATCTTCCACAGCTTTATATGTAAGGAATAGTTGATTAGAAACATCCAAGCGTACATTTTATGAGTTAAAACTCACTAGAGAGAAGTCTGACTCCACTATTTTCGCTTCCGCTTCCATCATTGTTTCAGCTTTCCGTAAATCCTTTCTCCATTTATCCAACCGGCTCATTAATGTGCCAATCTTGAAAGCAAAGAGAAAATATTAGTAAATCTAAACACAAACTTAAACAACAGCATAAACATTATTATGATTGAAAGCACGTAACTTACTTGCGAAGTATCCAGGACTCGAGGCTGAACCCATTTCATATAAATCTTCTGAGCTTCTTGATCAATAGTTCCATTTATAAGTCCCTTTGAAATCGCTTTCATTACATACATTTCAACTTGTTCCTCAGGAAGCTTAGCTGCTTCTGCGACGTCCTTGAACGTAAATTGACGCTCAGTTGCTACTCGCTTGAATGTCATCTATAAAAAACAAACATTATTTATTCCATTTTATATTTATAAAATAAAAGCAACTCCATGTCATGTTCCTTTGTACCTCCATTATGGCCAAAAGAATAACCTTGGTCCGCAATTTAAATTCATTCTTTGCTAGCTTTTCCTCCTGTCCCCATCTGCTTTTCAAATGTTCGAACTCAGTGACATTTCCAGAGTTGAAGGCTTCCATCAGTCCTACCAACCACTCGTATTTAGTTCTTTTCAACGAAAGTAAGACTGGATGAGCTAACTGTTGAGATTACAAAACATAACGTAACTCTCAATAATATGATTTTCTTAAGTCTACAAGTACATTTTTGTCATATAAAACAAATCAGACAAACTCACCAATTCACCAAAATTGTAAATGCCATCCGCCAACAAAGCCGCAATAGCCAAATTAATGGCATGTTTCATCTGTTCTTCATGGGTTAAATCGCTTGGACATGTGCCAGGGCAGCCCAAAAACTTTAGAGCACTTTTGTAATACTCCACCAAATTGTTTTCTCCCCAGTAAAACTTGCTTTGGAGACAATAAAAACGTCCGTGCACAGGTGAAATGCCATCAAACTGTCGGAACATTTCTTCCAGTTCTTCCAGGATAACCTATCAAAAAATAACATATTTCCAATGCCAATATAATTTTTAAGCTGACCAGTGACTTCATCTGTCTGTACCTTTGTTCCAGCTACATCATGCTGCTTTTCCAATTTGATGGTTCCTTTTGTGATTTTATGCAAAGCAAAGGCTACAGGGCTTGTCCGAACTCGGTCTTCACACCTGTCCAAAAACTTGAGAGCATCTTCTGGCTTGTCATATTGAGCCGCGACTTTGGTACATAACTCCATCAAAGACAGACTGTTAATCCTATAAAATGTGTATGAAAGCATTAAATAAAAATTGAGTATAAACAGCTCTAAAAATAAAAGTAATAAAAACTTTTGACCACCTTAGTTCAATTTCTTGGATGAAGTTATCGTACAGCTCAATCAAGCCGTGGTTAGCTTCAACAGATTTTTCTTTAATAAACTCCTGAAGTTTGAGAGTCAAAGGGTGCCACAACCGCTTCGTGTAATCATTCTCCAAATCCGACCATTTCTCAGCCAATCCGGGTGGTGCAGTAACCTGCTTGTTCTTCAAATACTTGTACACTTTTTCCGACATTTCTCCCAAAATCCAGATCAATTCAAGGTTTTAACTGAAAATATTTATCAATCAACAATGTAGTATGTACTAAATACTTGTGAATAGTTATAAAAGACAAGAGTGTCAGGTGGACAAAGAAAGCGGTTCCAGTTATCAGCTTGATGATAATGGACGAAATTAACCAACCTCCTTCCGATTTTCTGAATTTGCTACAAGTGACAATAAATCAAAAGACAAGGTAATCAATTCCCGAAGAAAAACACAATCAGACGGACACAGCACAGTAACAGTGATGATGATATGAAGAAAAAGCACTAACTAATGAACAACAAAAATGTCAACTCACTGGTTTCTGTATTTTTTGTAGGATGATCAGGATGATGATGCACAAATGGATAATTTATCGGGGTCGGATCGGGTTGGGTTGTACTACTTGAGAATTAAACTTTTTATTTCAATGACAAGAAAATAATGCATATAAAATATCATCAACATCTTTGTTCATAAAACGTTCCGTGAACAAAGGACGAAGCGGACCTCAGCATCTCTGCAAGTTTCATTCATACTTGGCATACCGATTCAGATTTCTGAACTTCCGTTCCAAGATCATGTGTTGGTCATTCGTCATCAATCTATTTGCTATTAGTAAATAGCATGTAAAAGCTGTTTATTCCTTTGAAGCTGTAGTGATCGTTTGCTCCTTCATCAACGAAGTCCAGCTACGGGTTTGACTCTGAATGCTCGTTCAACGAACTTGATTCGGAAAATGCACATAACTTGCACGCTTATACTTATAGATGTTGACTGAATTGGTATGTTAAGTCGCTATTATCAGTCAGGAGATAACCTCTGAAAATGTGTGAAGAGTAGTATAAGTATTTTGGAATACTGCCTTCTATGTTTATTTACAATTGCATAATGTACTTACGTTACAACGTTAAAATGCATGTAGAGACGGATACGAAAGGTGATTGTGGATTTTATATCTTGTTTGTATTTTAATTTTACCATTTAGGTTTATACTGTGGATTTGACTGGGGATTCATAATTCTGATAAAAACAGATAAGATTGAACTGGAACCAGGAAATGGTCTGGAATGAAGTCCACACTTCAACTACGTTTCTTAAGGTCATGATGCCTCGAACTGTTTGTAAACTGCTATCAAATGGGTTTCAAACTTTTAGCCTACTTAACTCCCAAAGAATTTCTTGGGTGTGAAGATGATAAATTTTATGCGTTTTATGTTTTTTATGATGCTTGGATTTGCATAAAATGCAGCTTGGTTGACACACTGAGCTATTGCTTCACTTCCAGCGTCAAAGAGTTTCAAGGCAGTTCTGTCATATTCGGTCATCATTAAATTTTGCTTCGGGGTGACATCATATTCAAAGCAAAAACTTTCCAAAAATGGCTTCAATCTCGGTTTTTCCTTTGATAACCTCTATTATTCTAGTCATGCTAGCATGTCAAATTTATGCCAATACTCAACAAAGCAACTATTGCGCCAGTGTGTTCACAGACAGAGATTACAAAGGGTTCAGACTTAATATAACAACTGTGACAAGTGATCATCGTTGGAATTACATCCGTCATCACAATTTGATCCCTAATTCGGTCAAAGTGAAGACAAACTGTGCTCTTACCATTTTTGACAGTAAAGGAAATATTCAAACGATACAAGACAATATCACAGATTTAGAGTGGTCGGTAAGAATGTAATATTTGACAAGCCCAAATTTATATAGGATTTGCATGCATTATTGCACCTTCCATTGTATTTAATATCAGAGCAGGAATCCGTTACATCTGTCATGCTGTCAGTGTGAGGACTGTGATAGTTTTAAGGAACAAAACCTGGAATGCGCTCGCATGTTTCAGTACGAAAAATGCAGTAGTTGCATAGGCTCTCATGTGGATCTTAAAGATGGTCAGGAAACAAGAGAATTTCGTTTACTGCACAATCAAGTTTCTTCGGTGGCAGTTCGAGAAGGATGTAGTCTGCAGGTTTCGTATCAACTTGCATATGCTGGTTTAAAATTGAACCTGCAAGCAAGTTTGCAAACTGGCGATAATTTTCTGGAATCCCAAGGCTTGTTTAGCGAGGTATGTGTTTGTGTTGCTTTTTTCCTATAAAGAGCTGTTTTTTAAACTCTAAATAATATTCTAATTGTAAGTTTATCCTTTGTTTTTAAGCAAGCAACGGTCCGCATCCAAAATGCAAAGTGTGCTTGTAACACGTTTCGTCAGCAATCGAAACTGGATCAAACAAATTCAATGGAAGTTGAAGTCCATAAAGTTGAAGAATCTATCAAAAGTATACATATTTATAAAACTGTATTTAGCATGAATGAACTATTCATTTCTGAAACAATTATTGCCTTGCCTTTTTCTCTACATAATATATTTTTAAACAGAATTCATGCAACCGGTTAAAATGGCACCCCGAGAGACAATCGGAAGCAAGGAATCATCTAGTAGTGGGTCAACCGAAATGTTAAGTGATCACCAGGATGTTAGCCAAAGCGATGAGGATACTTGGCCAATCTATTAAATGTCACATCACGAGCAAAACGGATCAGTAACAATCAGTATACATACATAACATATCGTATAACTTTTAACTATAACTTTCGATAAATGTTTTTGGGAATCTATCAAACCCAGCTTTCACCTTTATTATCATTCATTCATTGCCTGCGTACAGTCCCACATAATTGTAATCTAGAAAGAGGGCTAAAGTATAAATTGTCCATAATTATATCCCTCCAATATTCAACATAAATATTTGTCAACTGTCTGAATGAATTTATAGAGATCAGCTAAGCGCAATAACATGGTGTGTGCATTTCGTACAAGTATTTACACAAACACGGGCAGATGCATCATTCTTGTAAATCTATTCAGTCAGTACCTAATGACCTGACGATGTAGTGAGAGTGTTTAAGAGTAATGGTATATATTGATCGGGAAAAAATATCATTTAGGCATGTTTACAAACCAAGGTAAGGGAATAGAGGATATTGTTTGGTATGCAAACAATTCAGGTATATAATATATATGTATTATAAATAACAATACACCATACACCCATATTGTACTATAACTTGCTCTTGCACACTATGATTCATGGTCTACTGATTAAACGTTTCACATTATGATTATAAGATTTACTCTTCTCATACAAGACAACCTTTGCTGTACTAATCTTGCTTCTTGCATTTTGCATAATGCATTATTTCTTTCCAACACATTGGACTTGACGCTTTTCCACACATTATCGAAACAGCTTGAAAATAATATGCAACATAAAGGGAAATATATGAATGTGGCGAACAAAAATGAAACACGAGAAGACCTTTGCAGAATCCGGATTGTTCACTCCGAAATTTCAAGATGCATATTGCTCAAATCTTTTTGCCAAAGTAGTGCCAAATCCTCAGCACATTTTCATTCTCATCTCCTCATGAAATAAACGTGCAAACCCTGCGGGCCAGAGTCAGAATCGAGACCTAAAACTTGCAAAAGAAATTGCAAATCCTATATTTTACTTTGGGAGTTGCTATATATGGCTATTGTATAATGAGCAAAAGGATGCACAATGTAATGTAGCAGCCAGCCCGAGCTGAGTCAAGTGATTGCGAGCAACAAAGGAATGCAGAGAGTTTTTAATCTTTTCATATTCACAATCAGTATTATTACCCTACATCTCTATATAGGATCTCCTTA
The DNA here is from genome assembly GCA_001718145.1 of Orchesella cincta. Classification (NCBI taxonomy): domain Eukaryota; kingdom Metazoa; phylum Arthropoda; class Collembola; order Entomobryomorpha; family Orchesellidae; genus Orchesella; species Orchesella cincta. Next base: position 21,324 of record LJIJ01000430.1, read on the forward strand.
TAACCAAAACTGCATTCTTGAGACTCAGCCTAAAGTCTGTATAGTCTACAAACTCACTGCTATAGCAAGCATTTTATCTTGTGTAGATGTTGATTGTTGTATGAATGCAAGGATAATTTTTTTGCATGTAGCATATAGTATTGTACCACCACACCATATATACATTGGTTATGGATTGTTATTAAGGTGCTGGATGAATGCACCTGAAATACGCCAGGACATTAAACCATGCGAAACCATTTTTTTATTCTCAAGTTGCTTTCTATTTTTTCTGATCAGAGCAGACTGCATGCAAGTTAGGTAAGGTTGTGTGTGCAGTTGAGTGCATATCCGTGATCGTGATCTTGGATTGGATCTTGGATCTGAGTGTGTGATATAGTGTGATATTTGATACAGAATGTATGAAAATTCTGCAACTTAGCAGTGATAGTAATTACTTTGTAAGTATAATTTATTTTGTACGATAGGAAAGAGCTCTATGCACTGTAGTTCCTTCCGACTGTCATTGACAATGAGCCGCCTAAGAAAACTGTGATATCAACTCAATCCTAATGCTGCTGTTAAGAAACACTCTGTTTGATCAAATCTATTTGAAAAACGTGTATGATATATATAAAATTGCTCCTCCGTCGCAAGTCGTAATAATTTCCGTATAGTATCCTTCTGACTAATCATATAAGACTGGCTGGAAAAAAACATGAAAATTGTGTGTTGGTTTGACTTTGACTGGTACAGGTTGGTGTTGGTGGTGCTTCATTGTTCGCTAAACCCTGTAGTATGTAGTTTTAGTTCCTTGTCTCTTGGTTGTCCTCTTCAACTTGCAAAATCAAGGTACTGACACTGACCAAGAGGTACATTACTTTACTATGTGATATCAGCCCTGAACTATAGATTGTGAATGTGATAATATGATGTGATGGGTACGAAAAGGAAGACAAAAAGGTGTTTTGATCAGTCCCATAATAATACGATATAATATTATAATCTAATCTGCTATAACGCTGAATACTATGAATGCAGCTCAGGAGAAGAATCGATCTAACAAACTTGTCCTACCTCAGGACGTGAATCTATGCATTTCTAGGTTTTCCATTTATTGTGTATTTTTGCAAAAAGAACTGTGATACGAGTGTGATACCCATTGATTGATCCTTACGTAGCAGCACAATGTGCATGTGAGCCCATAATATGGCTTAAAGAACAATCAGAAGAATCATAAGTTTTATGTCATGTGCATAATTCAAAGACAAGTCAGCACAAATGCCAACGAGAATTATTGGATTGGATGCTCATATCTAGATAATTTTATTGTTTTATTACGTGGTGCTATATAATAATTGTCTTTTTGGTGGTGCTACACCCAATAGAACTACATAAATCATGGTGCTTCAAAAGGTTCGTTTGTTTGATTGTTCGTAGGCAAGGCATTATGTATGTAGAGCAAAAGGAAATTCTATTGTTATGGCGTAGTGCAGGTGCTGTGCAAAGTATAACCTGACTTTCTCATTTCACCTGGTCTCGTTGTGACTTGGGGGGACTCAATAATGTGAAGTACTGATCGTGAGCTATAGTGAGTTTAACTAAGCTACCTATCAAATCAAGACATCGGCGGAATTGATCGTGATTGATATTACAGTTCGAATTTAGGGTTGTAATACATCATACTTCATGTTTTAAAATGGAAGGACGGAAAGCAGAGAAAGAGATAATCAAGAAGCTACAAGCACGTCAAAAGCTGGTTGTAGTGGGCGGTGAGACACACAAAAAATGCTTATACCGTATATGTATCCTTAATGCGTAGAGTGTGTAAATAAATATTTATGATATTAAGATGTACATAAGGTTCTATGTACAAAAAGTTTAAAAGATCACTTGCACGCGGACCTCGGTCTGGGTAATATTGATTGACATAACATGAATGAACGCTGGCATAATGTTAACAAAGCCGGTTTCTTGTTTGGGTAGATGGATGTGTGGGAAAAACATCCCTCCTCCACGCATTCTGTGAACGACGCTTCCAAGAACATCATGAGCCGACTGTTTTTGAAAATTACATTTCTACCGTAGTTGTCAACAAGAAGGAGGTTAGAGTTACAATTTGATGATATATTAGCACCATGCAAATTACCAGTTCGCTTTAAATTACAAACTGGTTCTAAAACTCTAGAGTAAAGGAAACCCTTTTTGGAAAATTAATTTTGCAGGTGCAAATTAGTTTATGGGACACTGCAGGTCAAGAGGACTTGGACCGTTTACGACCTCTCTGTTACAATGACGCCGACGTCATTCTCATTTGCTTCTCTCTAGTGGATACTACCTCATTCTTAATGTAGCCAACAAGTGGCGACCAGAAATTCACCATTACTGCCCTACCATTCCAACCATTTTGGTTGGGACGAAAAGTGATCTCCGAAAAGTTGAAAAGAGTCGAGAGTTCCTGCTAAAATATGGTCAAGGAGCGATTCAAACGGAAGAAGGTAAAGCTATGGCTACTCGTATCGCAGCGGATTCGTATTGCGAGTGCTCGGCAAAATCATTTGAAGGAGTTGATGATGTGTTTCAGGCAGCAGCTACTGCTGCGCTTAAGGTTTCAACAACAAAATATTAATAACAAATTAATGCCATTTCAAAAATGTTATAAAGTTATGAGCTGTTGTCTCTCCATTTGCTTTTCAGACACGAAAACGAAGTAATGGAACACTATCAACTTTTTGCCATCTTCAGTAAATCCTAAGTCATCCGTGCGTGAACCTCGTCTTCGCCTCATTCATAACTGATAGTAGAATAGTCGTGAACAACTGATATCCTGTGGTGCTAGAATTACTTAATCATTAGTCTTTTAAAAAAAACTTAACAATGCACATGCCTACAACCTCCATATATTATACCACTCGCATTAATACGTTACATAGTTCTAGTCAACGTGTGTGCCTGAGTTTCTCATGTTTTTATTCGTGCTTGAATACATTAAAGTTTTATTCAACAAGAAAATCTACAACACTATATTTTATCGACCGTTAAATCGAGTTTTATGGGATCTTTTATATTTACATCATCGATATATTTTGATTGCTAAATCTAGACATTACTTTAAACATTACCTTTGATGTAAAGATATAACGAAATTATACGCGGGGCGTTTTTGCATCAGGCTCCCTGAAAAACAAAATCATATTTAATATTATTTTATTTAACTTAAAGGATCTTTCTTCATTAAAAAAGCTTATAAATGATTTTTTACCCGTCTCCTCCTCCCCCAGCAGCTTTCCTTTTTGCCAATATGGACTGGATCTGTTGCCACTGTCGGTCCAACTGCTGCTTCTCATTCTTCTCAGTCTTTGCTCCTTTACGAGTTTTGCGACCATCTCCCATCTTGACTCCGAACTGGAAAGCTGCTTTTGGCAACGCCTCTTTGTTACTCATGTACTCTGAGTATTCTTCCATGGTGTCAAAATCCCAGCGACCAACAGTTCCTTTTTTCTTTCCCTAGAGTACACGAAAATAATAACCTTGTAATTGCAACTCAACTTTGGTTTTATGTACTACCATGAACTCGAAAGACTTTGAGCTTACTGGATCCATTTTGGAGTAGTCAGTTTCTTCGTCAGAATCGTCAATGGCGTCATGCATTTCATCGAAACCAGGATAACATTCAGCATAACCTTCCGGTTGCTCGTTGATCTTGGAAAGTAGTTTCTGGGTACGAGATAATGACTTTTCTTCTGCTTTTTTAAGTATGGAGCCGAACGTTTGATCTCCCCCACCAGGACCTTCTTCACTCCACGCCTCTCTATCACGCTTACGAATCTCCGTCTCGGGAATGATTGGACGTTGCTCCAAAACAAGATCGCGATCGTCTTCTTCTGCTGGCTTCTCAAAGTATGGTTGCCGCTTAGAGGAACGGTCTTTGTCTGAAGATCGACTTCTATAACAAATGAAACACATATAACAATGAAGAACCTGAAAACATGTCCGTTACTAAAGTACATAAGGCTAAGAAAAAATTAGACGTACTTTGATTTAGATAGGTTGGGAACGTAATCTCCAATTTCGCCGTAAATGCTGTCCTCTTCAACATTTTTCTTTGAATCCTACAACGCAATCACAAAAAAATATGAAACATTTATTCTTAAATTGACACAAAACAGTTAATTAATGAAATGAAAACACGCTAGTTAAATTATTATTCTCACCCTTTCCCGTTCTTCGTACTTGCTAGTATTGCTACTGCCTGCTTTAACCTCCTTACTCTTTTTCAGTTTCTTTGAAGACTTTGACCCTTGCCTCAAGTAGGAAAGAATTTGTGCCAGTTTGTTAATTACTATGTCATTTGTAGTCAATGTTGCTTGACCCTGTAATAAAAGTTTATTATTATCCAAACTTAACTAATGCTTAGAGCTTAAACTAATTTGTTATTTCTAGTTTATGATAAGGTTTGAGACTCACCTCACTTAAAGGCACATCCGCTTTACTCCTTATTACTGTGGTTGGGATGTCACTTTCAGCATATTCATCCTCCAAATCAAAAACATACGCCATTCGGCCTGGTGCAAACAATTCATTACGTTCTGGAAGCGTCGTTTGGAACAAAGTCCTGTACACGCTACGAGCAAGCTTCGTCCTAAATCCAGAATCAGGCTCTGGTGCAGCCATAGGCTTCTTTGGTGGGGCTGGAGCAACAGCAACAACTGGCTCTACTGATTTGTTAACTTCGGGTTTCACTTCCTCTTCAATCTCTTCCTCTTCTAAGTCTCCTTTGATGTCAATTTCACTACGTACCTAGTTGTATCAAGTTAACAATTTCAGCATATCTACAAGATCAAACCTACAAGAATAAGCCATGTACTATATAATTTAATTACCTTTTGTAGCAAGGCGTAATCCAACCCTTTTACCAAATGGGTATGCTCCATGTCACCACCCAAGAACTTTGATTCTTGGATAAGCTGCTTCCTTCTTTCTGCCGCGTCAACATTTCTATATGGGGGAAAGCATTATCATCAATGAATCATTGTGGTTAACATTTAATACATTTTCGGATCCTAATTCAAAAATACTTACCCACGAAAATCTGGAGCAACAGCTCGGTAAGCTCCCTGATTAGTAATCAACTCCTCTCGTTGCCCTTCAGGGTGTCCTCCATCCCGTCTTTCCTTCGCCCTATCTCTGTATTTCTTTGCTAGCTCCGCTAACGTCTCTTCTTCTTCACTCTGTAATTAAAATTACATTAGTTCAATGAACGGGAGAGGACACACAACAATTACACAAAGTGCCACAAACTAAAGTAGAGTACCTACCTTCGTCTTTTGATAAAAATGTTTTTTCTTCTGCTGCTGACGCTTATCTTCCACTCGACTTTTGTCACTCTTTTTAACACCTCCAGGCGTTGCGCTTGTTGGCGTTGCTGGAGCCACAAAGGGATCTGCTTCCAGCTTCGGCTTAGCAGAACTAGAGTCCGACCCCGAGTGACGAGGTGTCATAAACAGCTTTCGAAAGTCATCGTTTGTTAACCTCCTATAAAATTAAAACATACAGTAATTAACATGATTACTTAAAAAGCTTTAAAATTCACAATTTCAACATCCAACTTACCTCTCACTCTCCGAGTAACTCATCTTGGTCGAGATTAAAATTCACTCTCACAAAAACAGCTGACAAATATCTTTCTAAACACCTAGAAACTCTCGAAATCACTCAAAAACGAGTGGAAAGTTATTCCTTTAAATGCACCTAAAGCTGGCTAAAATGTCGACGATTTCAAAATCTGACATTTAATGTGATTATTTCACACGATAAGATGTTACAGAGCTCATCTTCGGCACTATTTTATCAACAAAACAGAACTCCAGTCGCTTATAAACAAGGTGTTGTATAGAACGGACCATAACATAGCATGAGCAGCTTTTCAAAACATTCTTCCTCAGATAGACCACCAGCAATGCTTATGCATAAAAGTAAGAATATCTACCATAACTAGTTTTACTTAGCAAATATTGGGGTATTGAGATAAAATACTCATCCGCATAATATTATACCGTTTTTCGGTATATGAATGTCTTATGTATGTATATCTTCATGGGTTTCTTTTTCTTTGCTACAAATTTATAGGATAGAAAGGGTTTCATGAAAAGTATGCATATGCATGTGCTCTGGTAGTGTAGCCTTGTGTGTTAGTTCTGTAGATTGTTTATTAACAAGCTCGGAATTGAGTGATATTTTTGGTAGTTTGTTATATCTGACTCTTGGTTTTTTGCCTTTCTTGACGTAATACTTGAGATTGAGACCATCGACTGACTTTAGGGATATAATATACACATATCCGCGAAAACATACGTACCCGGTCGGATATGACTTTTGGTTGGATTTGGATAGGGTCGGAAGAGGATGAGCTTATGATTTTAATCTCAACTTTTTGCTACTTTTCATGCAAGGGAATCTACACACTACTACTGACCAGACGGAAACGGGCATGTGTATGTACTTCTAATATATATGGTGCATGAACCATAATAATGTATATGTTGGACATAGACACAGTATAAATGTATTATGTTTTGATGACTTTATCGGATTTTCTTCAGCATCTTATGCGCATTGCTGGATGTGTCGGCTGGTGAAGAAACGACATTTCAGTCATCATCTGGACAGATTCAGGATAGTGTGCTGTAGTTGTTCAACATGTCATCAAAGTTTATGATCGGTTAGCCTTGAAATGGTCTTCAAAACTGTTGAAAAGTAAGTTTAGAAAGTTACAGTTTCAGTGGGGGAAAATTGTCGACAACCAAAATTCTCGGACATGCAATGTTGTGTGCAGTTATGTTTGTAATGCACAGTTGACCAGTTGACAATTTTGCCTTAAATTGTATGCCAAAACAAAACTGCTATCAGTGTTTTAAGCCCTGTACCAATTGCAAACACCATAACTGAACATTTAGTTTAATCATACCACTACCAAACTAGCTGGTCAATGCATCAATAGTAGATTAGATATAGGAGAGCGATGTGATAAAGCAAGGCAACGCCACATTATGCATCTGCCTCAGATAATAACTGTACCTATAGTGCATGCAAGTTTTGCATGCATAATAATATTTTATGGTTACATGAACTTGTGTATCTATCCATTGAATGACAGTTAAAACTAAATGTTCCTAGTCTAGTGGTTCTTTCTGGGTATAATTCATCCATTTCTATTCAGTGAGGTCCGTGCTTGCGTTTTTAGTTATGCTTGTGTCATTTATTGATGACAGCACCCATGTCAATAATCATCGTGAAGAATTTGTTTGCATTTTTAATTAGGTAAGGGTGAAGGGGGATAAATCGCAAGTTTCATGGATGTTACTGATGTATTGCAAGAAATTTGTTTGCAAGATTGAAAGATTGAATATCACATTTCATTGGTGAAAAATTTTCCTAATTTAAATACACGTTAACAACATAAGTATAATACATATAACACGGCATATCACACCAGGTAAACTTGTTATCTGCAACGCGGATTTATGATACGGATTAAAATAAGAGTATTTCCGCACTGACAGGCAGATTAAAAAAGTTGACCACTTGCATCCTTATATTATATATTAGCAGAGCATCAACTAAACTAGAGGCATCAAATTATATTTGCTTTCGGCCTGAACTGTACTAATATAACATGATGGTAATCAAGTGTGTTTACTATTTTCAGATTCCTACGACTCTGTCAAGAAAGGATAAGGAAACCGGTACTTTGACTGAGCTGGTTGATTTTGTACCAACAAATTAAAAGGATTTTCGGCTGATTATCCAGTGAAAGATGGTTTAAACCCACCACTTTGTGATAACGTTTAGCAGAACGAACGCACAGAGGACAAGGATAGTTTGTTGACTATCCGATCCATATTCTGTACTGACAGTTAGCTTTCACTGGAGGAGCAGTCTGGTTAGTTTTCTCCTGAGCACAATGAGGATGCATCATCAGGATATTTCCATTTGGTATTTAATTTATGCTATATCGCCATAAATATTTGCCTTCTACAAAAGTATCATTGACCATGTTGATGCTCAATAAAAAGTATTTTTCTATTTCAGTATATTTCTTCTGGGTTCTGCAGCAGTCCTTTACCTGATCTCATCACAGTTTCAGTCTGCAGCACAAAGTTTAAACGCATCATGGGTTTACAGACTGTTTGCAAACCTTTTAGGATATGGAGTTGTATTTATTCCTGGATATATCATCATTAAATACATTCATCGAATTAACTACATTGATAGATCTCGTAAGCAAACAAATCTGAAGTGGTGAATGTGAATTGTTCTAATGGTAGCAACGGTGTGAATGAAACTAACTAATACCGTATTGTCACTTCCAAAATAGAAAAGGGCTGCTTATGGCCACTAGTACGGCAATGCATTTATGGACAGGAAGGAGAGCTAATTCCATCCTCAGACCCAGCACTGGCTTCCAGTTCCAAAACTGGAGGGGACAGCTCTCAGGGTCATGGTTTCACAATGTCGAGAGGAACCATTCTCCTAATTTACTGTTTTGCAGGGCTTCAAGCAAGCTACTTAGTATGGGGCTCCTCCAGGAGAAAATCATGACGCAGACATACGGAGACGGTGAAAACTTTCGGGATTCTCAGTTTCTTGTGTTTATAAACCGGATCTTGGCACTGGTCATCGCGTGGGTGTATCTTGCAATTTATGAAAGAGGGACAATCAAGTCTCTGAAAGAAGCCCCATTATACAAATATTCGTACTGCGCGTTCTCGAATATTATGAGTTCATGGTTCCAGTATGAAGCTCTAAAATTCGTTAGCTTCCCCACGCAGGTATGCTTTAAAATTTAAAAAACATACAGAAACATTATTGGGTTTAATTTTTTTTAAAGTTTCGTGTAGTTGACAATGTATTCTTAAAATTTTTCAGGTTTTGGCAAAGTCGTGTAAAATTATTCCCGTCATGCTAATGGGGAAAGTTATTTCGCGACAGACATACGAATTCTATGAGTATTTCACCGCAGTGCTAATGTCATTTGGCATGGTGCTCTTCCTCAGTGGGAGCAGTGACTACATCAAGACGGGTGTAGAGGCTGCTGATATAACAACATCCGGGTTGTCTGGACTGATAATTTTAACATTCTATATGGTTTTTGACTCCTTCACCTCCAACTGGCAAAGTGAATTGTTTCGGGTGTATAAAGTGTCATCAGTAAGGATGATGGCGGGCGTCAACTTGTTTTCTTGTCTGCTTACCGGAGTTTCCCTTCTTCAGCAAGGAACCATGTTTGAATCGGTTGGATTCATGCTACAAGTGGGTTTGACATTATTTGCAAGCGCGATTTGTTTTTCAACCCCATTGTTTTACCTTCCGACAAATATAATTTAAACTCTTTAATATTATTTTTTAACAGCACAGCGACTTTGCAGTTGACTGCATGATTTTATCCATTTGCTCAGCAGTTGGCCAACTATTTATATACTACACAATTGAAACGTTTGGTGCTGTAATTTTTATTATTATTATGACGATACGCCAGGTAAGTCATAAACTTCAAATTATGCATCGACGAGTACGAGTACTTTGTTAATTCTGCACATTACACATTTATTAACTCACCGTTTGTTTTGCAGGCCATGGCAGTTTTACTTTCCTGCATAATGTACAGTCATCCTATCAGTGCAATTGGAATTATCGGAGTTACAGTTGTTTTTGTGAGTGTATTTTTGAGAACCTACTGTGCTTACCGACTGAAGCAGCTAAGAAGGACGAAAGGAGCCCCGTCCACTTCTAATCTTGGTTCTGGAACGAAAGTCTAGTGATCTAATTTGTATGCTTATTGCGGCTCAAAAACGATTAAGACGCAATTTTTAATTTATTTGTTTGCAATGGTGTTGACTGTTGCTAAATATGGATTGCTTTAAACGGTTAATTGCAAAGTTACAAACTGGCGTTTTTATTTGTTAGAAAATACTATTTACATACATGTGTTACAAGTTTTAGCCGTTTATATATACATAATATAAAATTATACTATAGTTAAACAAAGTCACATTAAAGTCCTGAACGTTTGGTAAAACCAATAGTCAAAATATTGCAGCATAAAATTTCAATTCCTTGAAACACAAACATGATTGAGGTCAAGATTATCTCGATTCGCAGTACGTATGTCTGCCAAAGCAGAAAGTAAACTGTAGCAACAACACAAGGTAGTGTTAACAAAAAGCATGCAAAGACTGGCACTTGTCTCTCCGTTAGGTTCCCATTACGCCCAATTTGAATTCGCAGGAGTTCCAGGATAAGGGAAAGGACCAGAATTAATATATCACAAGCAGCGTATGAGCCGGGGTAAGGTAAGTAGACGAATTTGAATATGTAGAGGGCTACTTCTGCTAGCGTGAAAATTAGGAGATACCACAAGTTGAAGAAGGTGAGTATCTGGAAGAAGAGGGATGAATGCATGTTTCATGTCTTGTTGTCACTCCCTCCACTGTTTTAAATCGGGATTATTTCTGGAAATTAAAATCGCAATGCAGAGAATTAGTTAACGCATATATACATGCTTACGAATCCTAAACTTAGCAATATCAAAAAATTGCCAATTAAATGATGACAGTGCACTTACCAATCTGTTACTTCTACGTATATTTTAAAATTCTTATCAAAGCATGAATTTACGTCAACACTATGCATAAAATTCAATCACGATTCCTGTATTTCTATGCAATCAGTAATAAGGAAATAAAAAGTACCCATTTGTTTCCTGTGAACTCGAGACCTTCCGATTCTTCAAGTGCATCATCATGTCATGTGCTTGATGTTTGATCGATTTATTCTTTGTTTTGGCTACACGTTTTCATGACATCCATATACTTGCTGCAATTCTATCCTGAGTGTGTGACCAAAAGATACGGCGCATTTCTTATAGGTATATATATATTCTTAGTAGTCATACACCTCAGCAGATTTAATTATATACCTTATTCGAATGCCTTGTTCAATGCTACTGATGATAAAATCTTTTTTATTCCAAGTAATTGAGCAAATTACGTAATTCAATTGAGTATTGATCGAAATGAGATGACTATAACCCTGCACGCAAATGCTGCTGCCATGAATAAGTGCATATTAGTTTTTGCATGAATCCTTGACAGTGACAGTTGTTACTGTCAGGCTTCTGCATGCCGCTGCGAATAAATATTTTGTACTTCTCGTTTGCAGTCATTTCATGTTATTGAAGTTTTTCTTGAGTGAGTCATCATTCGTGTTAGTTCTAGCTGAACAATGAAAATGAGCAACCAAACAACCATCTAACCTCAGCAAGCAACATGGCAGTGTGTATATTTTGTATCAGACACATAACACAACACTGTATGTATCGGACTCCTCTAAACAATGGAAACATGAGAAGGGAATATTTTTTTAGAAGCATTGAATCATCTTCATGTGTGAATCGTCCGTTACTATAATGTTGTAATGAGAAGGGGTGACCATACCTTGATATGCTCATGAGAATGCTACCAAGTTTTTCCTACCGGGTTGTTTTGCGTATAATGTCGATACATAACTAACCCATTGTGTACTAGAGCGTTACTACAGAGCTAGTGCTTCAGAATCAGAATGAAATTCCATTATTGTGTGATACATACATACCTCCACCCAACCTAACCGATACATAAATACATAGCTAATATACTTCTTCGTATTCACATTATGCATCATCCTTGGCAATGGAAGAGATGGGTCTAAGCAGTTGAGTATTGTTATGAAATGAATGAAGAATGATGATGATTCAAATCAGGGTGAGTTTGAGCACACCTGGAAAACATCTACGAACTATATAGCTAGTGTAATGTTACAGGACACAAGAAGGGAGATGAGGTTTACCGAATAAACTGTCTAAACAGAAACATTTTTTTTGCATTGCCATCTACTCTACATTTAAAAAGTTTTGAATGAGACAAGGACAAAAAGGGATCCACTTCTTTTTTTTATTTCCGTGTGCGCCCTTAATGTGTGTGGCTTCCCCTTGTTTTATTCTGGACACTTTGTTCGATTGTGAGCTTCAAATGTCCGTTACGTAGCCATTTTAATATTGTGACATTTTCCACGAGCTTGATAGTTTTAATAAATCGAAAGTCAATATATAATCATGGACACCGTTTCGAGAATAATCTACCTCATTGTTTTGCTTGCCAATTGTTGGCAATGTAAGTAAACTCAAAATTATTTGATTTAGCTCATTTTTTGAGGATACAAAATAATTTAACAAATACAATTAATGTTTTGCAGGCTTTGCACAAAGAACACCAACCATTTCGTTCATTTCTCAAGAGCAGATAAAGTATATTGGTGGAACTGTGGAGCTTGAATGCTCTGTGCAGTATGCCCGTGACTATCCGGTTCTTTGGATTCGTCTTGACAAAGAAACTGGACAAAATCATTTGACTATTTCCTCCGGAAGTACTTTAATCATCCGTGACAGTAGATTTAGTCTTCGTTATGATCCTACCAGCTCTCTCTACACTCTTCAAGTTAAAGATCTGCAGGAGACTGATGCTGGGGCATATCAATGCCAAATTTTGATTGGGGTCAGTAACAGAGTGACAGCCGTTGTTGATGTTGTAGTGAGGATGCCTCCAACGATATCTGACAACTCAACGAGGTCACTGGTTGTTTCCGAAGGACAAAGTGTAACGTTAGAATGTTATGCATCGGGATATCCTCTGCCAAGAATTTCGTGGAAGAGAGAGAATGATGCCATTCTTCCGACCGGTGGATCTATTTACAGAGGAAACGTCTTGAAAATCAATGCTGTCAAGTAATACGTCCAAAAAAATTCCCGTCTTAATTTAATAATTTTCAAAGCTGTAGATAAAGATGTTTCTTTGTAATGTTGTTAATGTTAACAGGAAAGAAGATCGAGGTACATATTACTGCGTTGCTGAAAACAATGTAGGACGAGGTGCTAGAAGGAACATTGCCGTGGAAGTCGAATTCAAACCTGTGATTACAGTTCCCAGGCCGAGAGTTGGTCAAGCCCTGCAGTATGATATGGACTTGCAATGCCACATAATAGCTTACCCACCCCCAGCAATTACCTGGCTTCATAATGACGTGATTTTGAGCAATAATCAGCACTACAAGTAAGTAGTAGTATAAAAATTTAGTCCTCATTGAAAAGCTGAACTGTAATTGCCAATTGCAGTTTTATTAATTTAAAAAATGTTTTTAAAATAGAATTTCTCATTTTGCTACTGCCGACGAGTATACGGACACCACACTTCGTGTGATTACTATTGAAAAGAGACAATATGGACGATATGCGTGCAAGGCTGCAAACAAATTGGGAGTTGATGAGGCTGCAGTTGAGCTGTTTGGTAAGATAAATTTAAACTAAATCTCTATGTTGTGTTGCATTTTGATAGTTATTGCTAAACCTAAGAGGTGTTGCTCAGTCTTTATACTCTTAAATGCGTTCATAAAAAATTATAAAAAGAAATTCATTAATGCTATTCTCATTTTATGATACTAGCAGTATATAAGTTACAATTGCGAACGCTAACATGCATGTAGCTAGTTTCTCATTTAAATTTAAATGCGTTTCATTTAAACTGTTTGCATGAACTTCTATAAAAGGAGTATAGTTCCAGTATTTGTAGTAAAAATTATCATTGAAGTACGCTTTCAACATTGTATATTCTTGAAAAGCATAAACTTGATACTGTTAAGTATTAAATCGAAGAATGTAACATTGAAACAGCAAAGAATTTTTCAATTTACTCACTTTCTTGGGTTTAAACTTCATTGCGATAGACAATTTATTCGTGTGAGCAAATAATAAATTAGGTATTGTCTAATGTAGGATTATACTTCGATATATACATAGTTAAGTAATCTGTAAATTTATTTCGTGTTTGTGTGCTTCCTGTGATTGTGAAATCGTGTTGTCATTTTTGTTGATGATTAGAAACCGTCGTACCTGTTTGCCCTCCTGCCTGTGGATTAACATATTATGGAGGTGCTGTCACCATCTCTGCTACCTTCAGCATAGTTCTTGTGGCATTCTTTGCCGCTCTCGTTTGGTTAGATTGTTATGAAAATTTTAACTTTATTTCAATATTGTACAGTGATAGTTATTTATTAGACATTATGTGAAAGTATTCCATGTAGTAGTTACAAATCTAATTCTCCCAGTTCAAAACCATGATCGTCCTTTCTTTTCCGTTTTCAGAATCGTCGATTCCAGATAAACGGTATAGACAGCGTCTAATACCTGAAACCAATCTACTGTGGAACTGGTTTGGAATTTCGTCGACGGTCAGCAGCTCCTCTTCAGAAACTATCTCAGGCCCTTGCTTAAGATCATCTCTGTCTTTCATCATTGCATTCCGGTTGTTTAATCAACTATACTTTATGAATAATCTTACATGACTTACTTGCATTCCATGAACTCTCGTACGTTTTCGTACGAAACGTTGACATTAGTACTACATTATGTGCTTTAATTTATACTATTAAGTTTTTACAGCATTGTCTTTTTATGTTTATTCAAACCAGAGTTTTCACTCTAAAAGTTGTTGCAACAAAGTGTTCATTACCCATAACAAAGGAAACAATAGCTTCACGCAGTCTGACAGTATTTTTAAAGCTCTAACCTACTACAAATGTAGATAATTTAAAAAGTGTGACAGAAACCAAACCGGTTGAAATGTCCGGAATTTTTATAACGGTGAAAGGAGTACTTGCCCGGTGTTTTGTATTACAAGTTGGTTTAGTTGTAGTCTCAAATAATATTAGTAATTTTTACACGCGTTCTGGCGAACAAGTTTCTTTGGGACTGAAAATTTTAAGTACTTCACTTAAATATGTTATAACTTAAAATTTAATATAATTCAATATATATCTTTATACAAGTTACAAGATTACATGAAAAAAAATTTTAGTTCAGAAATTTAGATTTATACTGATGATATGACCATAGATAGATACCTAGTGTAAACGAAATTTCTTATAAAAAATAATGAGTCTATATTTAGGTGTATGAATGTACTCAAAATGTTAGGGGGTAAACTGCTGCAGATGTACTTAAATTAATTGAATTGTAATATGTGATACAGGATTCGCCATAATTATGCACACATCTGTGAAAAATAAAAACTTACAACAAATATTTACATATATCTATTAACTTACTCAAAGAACTATCCTCATTCATATTCCTTAGATAGAAGTAACACTACATTATACCTCATGTTTCTTCAGAATCTAAAGAAAAGCTTCTATTAAGGAGGACTATAGAATTTTTTAAATAAACGTTCAAGTAAACTGTTACTTAAAAAAGTAAAAATCTTGTGGAAGGGGACATCTGAGAAATTGAAAGATGATCTGAATGACAGTCTAATTTAATGATTGCTATCATTGAAAATGTCATCTAGTATCTGATGAAATTATTTATATCTTTTCATTACATGAATATCAATTTTTATAGACCATATAAATATTGTTTTTATATCTAAAACATGGTAATTGCCAATAAATGATAATTATTCATATAATCTACTTATACATGCATGCACATATACGTAGATCTGTTTCAATTTATTGTTTTGTATACTGCATTATTATTATACCATAATATGCAAACATGATCCAAATACTTTCAATCTTCTTTGCAAGCTAAATCATGTTGATGCCTTGAATACATTAAAATGCTGATATGTGTCAGGTTGAAGAAAGTGACAGTTCCAGTTTGACGAAAATGGAGAAGTTTATGATAGCACTTGTCGATAAGCAAGACACTAAAAAGATGAAGCAAGAATAACCTTGTTTCGTCTCACCATTTGGGTTGAGATGCTCTCATACGTTAAGATCTACTTTTATTGTTATCACACGCTATCAGATTTTACGCCAGTGCTACTTGTAAGTAACTTGCATATCAGTTACTTCAGCTAAAATGAATGGGTCCAAATTCGGAGGAGAATGATGGATGCCCTGATGATTTCATGATGATAACTAAATGTGATTCGCTAAAGTATTTATGATTGACTACCATACGAAAACGATGCATGTATGTCATGCATGGTAAAAGAACAGATTGAGGTATGATTCCATGATGACGTACCTGAGTTTCTTATGGGCAGGATTGAAAGATAAAAATCTGAAAGAGATGGACAATTGATATGTGTCACAAATAGTGGAAAGGGAACTGATGATGACACAGATATGTCAACTGGGAACAAATCAAATCTGATCTAAAATCTCTACCAATTTACATTGTCTCGTCTGTTAAAACACAAACCAAACTTTATACAAGGTAAGCTTTAAGCATAATTTCTTACCAATAAAAAAATAAATGAACCACAAATCCCTAATATATCTGTATTGTACAATACTAATCTATTTAATTAGGGTTTTAATTTTTAAGTTCTGTTAGAAAGTACAAGCATTAGCATTCATGGATTTTTTATACATTTTACTGTTCCATTAAATGAACTCAAGAAGCCTACAGGAAACGAGGAAACCTATGAATATAACAATTATTTTCTCTTGGATGAAGTTCTTGTTGGAAGTTACATCCAACAATAATGCAAGCATTGCATAATATTAAGATTTAAAAAGTTTTGTGTGTGACACAAGTGGATAAACCATGTCACTGGTTGGCATCGTATATTCAATTCACCTAAATATTTAAATGTTCTCTTTTACACGGTTTTTAAAATAATGACAAAGAAATTATTGAACAAATCCCTTTTGTACTTGCCGCCGATTTGATAAATTACCATATATTTTCATGGCTTCCAGATATTTATCTGCTAGGTAAACTTTTTCTTATTAAAAACGATTCATTTTATACAGGTGTATTTTCCTTAAAAGTTATAAAAAGTAGCTTAAAAGATTTAGGGAATTTTTCATAGCTAGCAAAAGAATTATTAAATCTTAAAGCATTTGTAGTTAATTTCGTTCAACTTGCTAGATTTAGCGTAAATCATGTCCACTTTGTACCCACAAAAAACTATTTTCCTTTCTTGCAAAAAGAAAGTTTCCCATTAATTGCCTGAAACCTTCATTTTCTAAGTTTCTTGCAATTGATTTCCTCAAGTCTTCAGATTGAGGGAACGAAAGTTTCCAAGGACTCCAGAAAAAACATTACTACTTTTTAAGAAGACATCTCTCTCTAAACTTCATAAAGTAGCCATTAACATTCTTGACCCGATTCGATATTCTTTGTGGAGCGAGATATCTCTTTGTAAAAGTATAAGCGCATACAAAACTTTGTATATCGTTTTTAGAAAGGTAGTCCTCTCTCACTCAGCTGGATGAATTATTCAGATGTTTTTATACGCATATTACGTACGAAAATGTTGAAAGGATTACATGCTCAAAGAAGATGGACGGAATTAATAAAAGTCACGACACAGATCATACAAATGGGTAGAGAGAGGTTATACACGGAGAAATCCAATCGTTCAAATACATACTGATCCCTTTTTCTACCTTTTCGGTTTCAACAAATCTCTTCTTCTGTTCACGAGAATGTGTCGTAATGCATCATGGAAATATTTATCGAAACCAATATTAAATTTTTTGAGATGTGGACAAGACAAGTGTTTTCATACCTTTCATGATGCGTACTTATACAGTAACATGCTTGGGCAGTGAGAGATATAGAGCTTTTAACTTTTTCCAAAGTCATAAACTTGTTTTGTAAAGACTTAGCGTGAAATAAGAGGCATGTTAACACATGATAAGATTATAGTCATATCTTTCAGAAGAAGCAGAAGAAATACTTATCCTAACCTACATAATATAATAGATAAAACTGTAGAACGAATACGTTTAGCTTCTTTTCACATCATCATCATCATTTTGATTCTTCCAGACGTGGAGGAGCCGCACGAACATTTGTGTACGGAACGGATACAGATTACTTTTTTGTCTTGAGAAACTCTCCCTCTTCTGTGCATAATTTAGAGTTTTCATTCTGGCTATTGACGCAGAGTTTTACTTTGCTCACTGAAAGTGCACTGATGGAATGTGAAAAATTTGCGCAGCAAGTGAGTGAATCAAATATTATATTTGATTGTATGAGCGGCTTCCTTTACTCAACCGGAATGTTTAGGTCAAGGGGCATTGAGATACGACCCCCAACTCTAGAGCCACCTGCTGCTCCTCTGAATCATAAATCCCGATTCCTATAATATGCATATCATCACCACCGCGTGCTATCTACATTCATTATTTTCGCAGCTCATTCTCTCCATAATATTCTTCTTTGAGTCGAATCAAGCGTTGCGTTGTGTTGCCAGTAAGTCTAGTTTGTCCAGAGAGAGAGATCAGTTGGTCACCTTTTTCTTAGAATGTCGGCATCTCTCATGTGTGCTCTCAGATCATGATCATGCATGCAACCCTATTTGTATCTCCACTCCACTCCATGCTCCTGACTTGACTTGACTGCTGCTGCTGTTCGTAAATGAAAATTGAATGTGAAAGAATTTTTTTGGTAATCGTATTACATTCTCACACCTTCCTGTGGTTTTGTGTACGTGCGTGCATGTTACTTTACTGATCTGACCACAACTCGTATTGTAAAGAATTCCGCTGTTTTGTTTCGTATCACTCAAATTTAAAGTCTTTCCCTGCATCGCATTCCTTTAGTAAATTTGCAATATCACGTCAACTAAAACCTCACCTTTGATCGACATCGTTCGGTAGTTCATGGTTGTTGTTGTTGTTCTATCGATGCATTTAATTTTGTTTTTGCAACAAAGACACAAACCTCGACGGAAGTTCCGCGTGCATATCAATTCTACTATGTAAGTACAAGTCTGTAATGTGTGCCTGCCTACTTCAACGTTCCTACATCTCACAGGTAAACTAAAAGTTCCAACCCCAAGTCAACCCCTTCTTATTTCATTGGTATGCAACTCAGCTAGTTCGGTACGCGTTTTGTCTCCTTTTTAAGATGATGCCGCACATTACAGTATAGAGTTTTAACGTACATACACAGCGTAACAGTGTTTATTGAGATGTTATAATTATCGTTTCTTTTTCATACCGCACTGTCCACAATCTGCTACTCCTCCTCTTCTCGCAGAGTCTCTCCGCTTTGTATGAATAATAAACTGAGAACGAGAAGCAGATTGATACAAAAGGTAAATAAATACAGAGATGGGGCTGAAGTGGCAATGACTGACAGATCCCTGACAGCCGACTTTGGCTCAAAGAGAAAAAAGAAAGTAAATAGGAAGCCTTGATTCTTCTTGCTCCAACAACGTCAAATTATGCTCATATGCACACAAGATTAAGAGCAACTAAAGAGCACGAATCAACTCAGAGAAGAATAAAAAAGAGTCATTTAAAAGAGATCAAGAATTCAAAGATGGAGTGAAGTGGAGGAGCTTAAGAAACCTTTTGCTTGGGAGTGAAGTACAAAGAGCTGCTCTCATTGATTTTCTCATTTCATCTCAGGAGAACCAAAAGCATTCTTGGCTGAATGAAATGATACATACGTAGAGAAGAAAATTGAAATGTTATTGTTAACATTAGATTTTGGAGATAAGTATATTCATATCACTTATTCCTTTTGCCTCATTTCAGGCACACTATTTACCAGATCAACAACAAAGAAAAAACATAATCAGTGCTAAATGAATAGCTCCTTATTAGCTAAAAGTAAATCATTTCGGAGTGAAGGGATGGATGATATGACTCACTCACAGTGAAACATGCCGACTGACTGAGTATATAACTTTTCTTGAAATTTTTTCTCATGGTGAAATGAAATAAAAACTGTGAGTTGAGATGGGCAATGATGATGAGGAGGATGAGATACACATATTTTTAGTGGATTATAAAAAAAGAGTGTGTTGTGTAGAGTGGATATGAGCAGTTGTCAGCCTCATGTCAAAGAAATGTAGGGAAATATCATGGAAAAAGTCAAAATAGAAGGAGTTCGGCAGTCTTTGATCGTCATCTACGAGATGTCAGTATTACACTCGGACGTTCGTTTGTCTGTCCCTAATCTATGTAAAAATCATGAGTTTTGTGCCGCATCTGAAAGAAAAATTTATGCACTCAAACAAAAATACATAAAAATAATATATACCTTACAATAATTCTTTACTTGCTTTGTTATTGTACCCGTACATTTAGCCTCTTCTCATGACATTTGCACGATTGATAGCTCAATTCCTTGTATAATGTCAAAAGAAAGGAACTAGAAAATATATTATTTGTTTTGCTTCAGTTCAGGTACTCGCTTTTGTAAGCTGAGCAGTTATATTCCAGGTATTTTGAACAATCAAAAAGGCTTTGCTCTTCGGCAGCACTACATTTGCATTTTCACAGCGGTCTTATGTCATATCAAATATGGTGTGTATGTGTTTGTGCGATTTGCAGAGTTTCACTCTCCTTTTGGATCCATCCCCTGGGTTTATGATGGATTAGCCATTTCCTCGTTCATCATCACTTTTCAGTCTTTTGAAAGAGTGCGACTTTTTATGATTTCGACAGATTCTACTCGCTCCTTTTCCATAAGTAACGAGCTGTGAGTACAATTCAAATGAGGGATAAAGCAAAAGTTTTACCCTTCAAATTACATACCTCCATTCACATTCACACACAAAAGTTTGTTTTTGTGCGTGACTCTGATTGCATATTTACATGCTGGATGTTTGTGGTACATGATGTCAAATATGAGGTTTGGAAATGATGGAAAATCTATTGTATAACATCTTTCCCATATTATACCTTTGATATGTTGACTTTTTGTACGCAATATGCAACCCTTTTTACCCTAAAAACCTTCTTCATCATCATCATCATCACATAAAACAAACGAGAAGTGCAGAGGATTCGTTTTCCATTCAGGGCGTCACTTTCATATCAAAGGTTAAAATGTGCTTTATCAAGACGCATAATATACAACGTATATACCTAACTATTTCATATTGTTAAATATGTATTCAAAACTCTCGGTATTGTCAAAGACTTTTTTCCTTTTGTCCTAGTAATAATCATGTAAGTCACAGGGAGTTGTGAGAGAGAGAGATTCATTATTCTTCCTTTGAAGGATGAATTTTACCTGACAATCATAATGGCACGCATAATATTTACCAGGCAAGGAAGAAAAAACCTTGATGGTTCTGTAAATGTTGAAACAATCTCAGAAATTCAAACTATTTCTTTCGTCCTACTGCTCTATCCGATCAAACAAAAAGTCAAACAATCAACATCACTGGTTTGGGTATTGTTGAGAGTTAAGATGCAATAATATATTAATATCAAGTTTGTGTTTGTTGGTACAGAGCACTCCACTCCACTTTCCATATTATCCCAACTTGATTCAGGGTTTGAATGGCTGTCACAAATGCAAGATTAATCTGTGTTCTGATCTCTTTTTTATGGTGGAATGGAATGAATACACTCACTGTACTGCTTTTTATGAGCCGACACAGTGGAATGATAGATACTGACCAGAGAAATATTTCAGTTGTGATATTTAGTTTGACACTTGTGAAATAAATATGAGAAGCAATAAGGCGATATTGTCGCGTTCATACGCGAGTCTATGAGTAGGTATGTTACCATCAAATTCCATCAAGAATATATTACATGCAATGTACGTACTTGAATTTGTGTAGCTCTCACATCTCAAGATTGGAGGTGATAAGCTCGGCATTTGTCCGTTCTTTTTTTGTCCAATTATCTGAATTTCATTCTTCAACTCTTTCATACTTATCATAACCTTTAAAAATGTCACAACAAATCTTACAAACTGATTTGCTACAAAATATTTCCCATTGGTAACTGTACCGGATGAAATATCTGTTTTGTTCATCTTATTCAAATGTACATGCATCGTTTTTACTGAAGCTGATTACGGATCTTTATGGAGTATGGAGTCACCAGAGCTGGGAACTGTATTCCTCGACAAATTTCCAGGAAGTTTTGATAAAATTGAACATTATATTTTAAAAGAACGTATCCGTTAATTTTTTTGTGCTCCCATTTCACATTAACTGGCCCAGTTACGTGATAACGGGGGCACACTTATTTTTTGCCATTCAAAATTTTCCTGTAAAAAATCTCTGAAACTGTTTTCTACATAGATATACTCTAAACTCTGTTACTTTGACTAACGATTATACATCATTTAGCAGTATATTGTGGTGGGACAAAAAGCACATGGCCATTTTATTACAGGGTTTATATTGAAGCAATATAACTGCCACGGTTGAAGGTATGCATGCACACGATTGTTCATCAAAAAAGGCTCGTGTTTGAGTTTGGAAAGTAATAAGTTTCCCATTCCCAGAGGAATGAAGAAGCAAAAAAAAGTTTAAAACTGGCACTAGTTTGTCTTGTATACAATAATACAATTAAATTGTAAAATACGAGAGGACAAGGGACCTGCGCCCAGGTCACCCATGCGCTTCGTTATAGCATAGAATCATAAAAGAATGGTTTTGACTGGTCGTCGAGCTTCCTGTTGGGTGCGTGCGGTTTTTATTGCTTGTTGGTTAATCGGCTCAAAACATTGTAAAGGTTGTGAATGAGAGTTGTCACAAAGGGTAATAAAATCATAAAAATTGAAATTTAATGTTCATAAATATAAAATCCCAAAGAGTGAAAAATGTATACGGTCCAAATTTTAAAGTGTGAGTAAAAATGATAAGCCTTGTTTGGGGATGAGGAGCTGTGAAGAATTTTAAAAGGTTCAACAAACACCAGAGAGAATCAATGAGGTTGATTGGTGATGTGATGGGCACAAACGAGAAAAGTGACGCAAGGAAAGTGTGATGTTTCATGTACTTTGTATGTATACACAGCTTCATAGATTTGTCACTCTCCTTTTATTACTTCATTTGTTCAAACAATGAGGTCCAAGAGGAATATAAAGTTTAATCCCACCCAAAAAAGGATGGATGAAATGAATGTACCGTTGTTTCTTTGTTTGTATCGTATATATGGTCATTGATCCTTCCTTCCATTTCCATTCAATATTTCGCATTCATTCCAACGGAAGGAGAAGAAGACCACCATCTCACGCTTGTAATGATAATGTCAATAGGCCACTGTTGCATTCAGAGGACCAAACTATAAACTTTTTTTTCCATTCAGAATTCAGCTCTAGTTGGCATTATCATTATATATAGCGATACCACCCAGCACTGCTGCCTAGCTAGATTATGGCATGTTTGTGCTTTAAACTTTAATTTATAAATGACAGCTTTATTGATAAAATCAGGATTCTTCGGTTATAATGTTTGGCATGTGCCCAACGTCATCAGCAGAATAGGACCACCCCTTAACAAACTAATAGTCATCGAACGACGAAATTCGAAGTTTGCGGATTACATTAGCGCTACTAAAAAATTTTATGATTTAAATAAAATTATATACCCTGTAGGTGCGTAGTGGCCGTGTTGTGTTGTTGAATATGCTCATTTTCTAAGAGTATGCATGTTATTTTGCTTACTCTATATTGGTACATTTTTCATATTTCATCTTCTGTTTCCCTATGGCTATTTGACTTGATTAAGTCGGGTATTCCTGTTTTAATTTTAACAGATCAAACCATGCCATGTGACGTATGAATTGGAAGCATCGGTGGGCGTGTAGGAAGGAACGCATTCATAACCTTCTTTATTATGCTGGCAATGCTGTGTGATAGCTATATAAAGATTTTTAAATGTCAATGTTCGTTTTAAAATTGACAATGAGGTTGGCCCGTTCACACGCAATGTGAACGGCTGGAGGGATCATTACAAAAGAATGCCTTTTTGCTGTGTGATGTCTCAATTTATATTTTTAAAAACTTTTATTCATTTATATTTCATTTTTGCATGAAAAAACGTTTGGAAAAAATACACATAAGCCTTTAACAATCCTTTCATACTGGAGGATGGCTATTATGAGAGAAAGAAGAGGAGTTGTAAAAAATGGATTCATTTCGGAAATATTTCATACTCAATGTTTTCCCATTGTTCGCTCTTGTTCACGCAGTTTGTTCCCTGGAGTGTTTTATGCACAAGTTTCAAAATAGAAAATACAAAACTGGGCGGATCTCACCATCCTTTTCGGAGATTATTCAAAAAGTTTTGCAACATAGAAGGGGTAGAGGTCGTTTTGACTCTTTCTGCATGGACCTTCCCCTTTAAAATAATCGTGGTAAAATCATTTAAGACATTCTAGTAAATGCATACACTAATGTTATTACCAATTTGAGAACAGAACATGCTGTGTAGAAGGGTTTATACAAAAATTAAATTTTAACCATGTATCTATTACCACCGAAAAATACTACTTTTTACATACATTACAGAGCGACGGTTTAGTTAACATGAGAAATATCTACAATCGATTGGAAAATGTATAAGGCAAAATATACCTTCTGAAGCAACTAACCATTAGCTTAGCAATAGAAAGGTGTTCAAGCAAAAGAAGTTCACTTCAAAGATGGGATTTATGGTTGGAATAAGCCATCGTTTGTACAAGTAGTTAAATCAAGGTACGCAGAATTGTTTGAAATCAGTGGAAAAACATCGGTACTTTGCTTAAGTGACCAGAAACGATTGAGACTACTCAATGTAATTGAGATATGAACTTGAGGGCAAGATGTCTTGTGCCGAACAATGGGCCCTTATGTAATGCTTGCACAAGCGAAAAACTAACAAACTTTATCATCTGCCGTTCTATTATCTTACGTTTTTCTTTTGTGCTCCTATTACATTACAACTTTAAAACCGGAATGTGAGCAGAAGTACATGCATAATATTGCATTGCACTGAAGTATTAAGTGGGCTTGCTGCGCTATTATGCCACTAATCTGCTCAAAAGCTTTAACAAAATGTGTCCTTGTCCAAAAATCTTATTCATTTCTATGAGATTTACGTAGTTTTTCTTTGCATTGTTTTCTCCTATTTTGTCCCAATTACTGAAAACTTGTGCAAAATGTTTACAGTTTTTGTCCAAGAGCAGCAGGTACCTCATCGAGAGGTATCACTCCACAACAAAGGAAACATCTAGTTTGACAACTTCATCTGTTCTCACAACATTTACGGATCGGACACTCCAGGGGTCCGGAACAGAAAACAACCATGATGCTAGTACGATGGTTAGGTTAGGGTAGACAAATTTTTAAGGGTCACTTACGTAACCGTAACCTGAATAAAGCTTTTTGTATCTTCTTGTTAAAAGAGACGTCCGACTGATGGCTAGAGTCGGGATTTTGGTTCTCATCCCATCTAAAAAGAGGCCTGAGCCTGTGTTCGAAGAACATGCTCTACAATTGATTT
Organism: Orchesella cincta; assembly: GCA_001718145.1. Taxonomy (NCBI): domain Eukaryota; kingdom Metazoa; phylum Arthropoda; class Collembola; order Entomobryomorpha; family Orchesellidae; genus Orchesella; species Orchesella cincta. The sequence continues at coordinate 46,604 of LJIJ01000430.1, forward strand.
CAATGCATTAAAACAATCATGCTATTATAAAGAATGGAGAAGCCAAAGCCAACTGCTCGGAGACATTTGGTTCGAGTTGAACACAATTCTGGATTCCCATTGCTGACCATCGCACAGCTTTTCTGAAAACCAAAGCCAGGGCAGCTGTCTCTTAATATTGCAACAATCGATTTTTTCTATGTTGGATCGGATTTGACCGGATACAATACAATTTCAATTCACGCAGAGCGCTTGTGGACAATATCCAATATCCATTTATTTCCTATATATTGTCCTCCAGCTATTTTTGTGATGAAACGGAGCACACTTTCCTTTGTGTTTCGTCTGTCATCTGGAATGTTGCTGACCAAGAGCTCCATTGTTATTCCAAGATTGATTCGGAGCAAATCGTAATCTCCATGTCCTCGAGGGAATTATCAGAAAATGAGTGTCAAATAGTTTTATGTATCGACACAATTAATAATCTTTGGCATACTTCTGTCACTATCATATGTCATCATCTTAAATTCTTGAATTCAAAATAATATGGATCTCTTCAATTTCAATAATATGGTGGTTGATGGTTGAGCTGATCCAATCCATCAAAACAAGGGAACCACTCATTTGTGTGGATGTGGACCGTTACGTTAAATGAAGTCTCCCGTCTGTTTTGGTTCCTTGGCTTTTATTTGAAGTGAAAATGATAACGTTGGCAAAACAGTCTCATTCTGTTTACAAAGCATTTCTTTCACTAACGTCAAAAGCTTAAAATTAGGGAAAAGGTCAGTAGAAATCTGGGGTGGAGATGGTAATATGTAATGATCAAAATTTCTTGGAAAAATTTTCCCTTGCCTCTTTGACCATGGCATAATAATAATGAGAAGTTCTGTGCTTTCATGGAATTCGTCTAACCATCCCAGTAGCCGTTTGGTAGTAAAGGGAGCAAATTTTTGGTGTTTATGGGCAAGGCTCCTCTCAAATGATGATGTTTTTGTGGGCACGGAGTAACCGTCTGAAAATATTTAAAGCAGAAATTACTGAATGTGTTTATCCATAATATTACGTATCTACACGCACACACATCCGCTAATTTCGTTCTCAAAAGACTCATCCATCTTTTGCATTCCTATTTAGTCTCCCTTTTACACACAGCTTCTTGCAACAACTGAGTGATTCCATTTGACTTGAAGGTGCAAAGCATTATGTTGGTCCCAATGGAAGAAGCGCTTTGTACCAAAGAATGTACAAATACAACCTTATTGACAATGGCACGAGAAGACGAATGACTGTTTTTCTTTTGACTTTCCCAAAGAAAAAAATATGATGCATAGGAACATTAGGAACGCCCAGTGTACATGTTGAATAACACGCATAAATACAATTTTACCTACTCCTCTTCTTCCAAAGAGCACCAGAGACCAGAGTGCAATCAAAAGACCACTATATATACATTAAATAGAAAGAAAAAAATCTTGCTCAATTGGAAAATGAATACAAAAATACGGCATATGAGAAAATGGTATTTTCCACCGCTCCTGCTGCTGCTGCTCACCTTTCCTTCTGACGTATATATCTTCTCCTCTTCGTGCGATACTCTTGAGAGAGGGCTGATGACTTGAGAGAGGCAATCATTCTAGAGAGAAACGGAATAAAGCCAAAAAGGCAAAAAGACAAGAAAAAAACTTGCACAATATAATAATAATAGGGCACATAGTGTGCATATAACGTGGGTAAAGGTAAGAGGTTATAATATAATCTGTGTTGGGCAAAGGTTCTCCCTATAAAAATTTTCTCAGGGGGGTCTTGCACACTCTTTTGACAACTTTGTTCATAACAACAGCAAGCACACCAGCAATCATTTTGTGAAATCCTTATATTGGTGTACCTTATGTATATAGATAGCAGGAAGAATGAATATTTGACAAGAGGAAAACTTTGAACTTGTCCCTTGGCGTTGTCACTTTCGTTAAATTGGATGAATAGAACCCTTTCAACGAGGATCCCCTCTGGGTCTCCAGGGACTTCATTTTAATCTCACTCGGAACTTAAATCCTTAAATTCTCCATGGATTGAATCTGAAGCGTGTTTGGAGTATAATTTGATATTAAGCTACAGTTTACATTTGGTCATGATGTGCAATTTAAGTACATCTCTTAATGCGGAGACAGGCACATTATGGTATTTGGATGGTTGTATGAAAACGGCTGGTACTTGCTGAAGTGTTGAGCTTTATGATTATTGATATTGCCATTTACATATCCAAGCTGTGTTTTTATTGTTATTTGTTATGATTATGGTTATTATTGTCATTTGCGTATGCATTTTGAGGATTTCAAAATCATTTCCGAAATGGTGTCATGAAACCAGTGTATCTCTCACCATTTCAACCTATAACTATCTTGGTGACTTGCTGTTTAATGAGGTTGTTCTGTGGAACCTTATGGTTTTGTTGGGAGCTTAAGCTAAAAAAAGTAAGAGTTGCTTTTATGCGTTTTCCTCCCATGTTTCATGCTATCTTTTAAAAAATCCTCAGTTACGTAGTGTGGGATGAATATGAAAAGGCAACCTACACAGACAGTGAACCGATCTAACAATTATAGCAAATTGATTATGAATGTTGAGAACACAAAATTCGAACCTGAAACTCCACAAGGAATTGGTTTGCTACAATATTACCTTGTTTTGTACAGCGGTACAGAAACTCGGAATGAAATATGAATAGTTATGTTATTTGAGACCAAAGATATGACATGGAGTTGTGGTCAATTCACGATTTATTGTTATGAAGTTACTATAAACACCAGATGCTAGGAAAGGACTCCACAAGCAATTGGCTGTAATCCCCTCGAGCGGTTTTCGATTTCACCCATATTTTATTCACAAATGTAAAGGAAAACCAGTAGCACACTGTATTAGTAGTAAACGCATAATATATAGAATACACAATAATGATTTCATATCGCAACGCAATAACTTATCATATTACTACTACAAAATAAACTCATAAACATTAATTTGACATGATAAAATAAAGACAGAACAAAATGTTTGATATTCTAAACTATTCACAAGAAAATGAAGACATTAGATTAGAGCATTCATAAAAACAGGAAAATATCTTGATATTTTTAACGAAACTCACCTCTCTTAAATCTCTACTCTATTTGGAATCTCGCTTTCTACTCATTTCGTCTGCATTCAAAGAATTTCGAAATCTTTCAAAATCATTGAACGTTACTGTATAATAACCATCATTTGCCAGCACGTGTGGTAGTATAGTTTTCCGGAAGTGCTCTCTCAAACTGCTCCAGCTTCTATCAGTAAAGTAATCTCCTGCGATTTCTTTGTAGAGGCTACATCCCTGAACTCTGCCGTGTGCCATGAGCTCACAAACTTTGTCCAGTAGTAGTTGGCTGTCTTTTCGAGAGTATATTCGTCGTTTTGACCTACAAAAATGAATAAGTTTGGGAATAAGCACATCATAATTTCCCTGAGAAAAGCAAATGATAGGTAATCAATTAAGTAGATCAAAACCGTGTCTGGGTGCGTTCAAGTAGCAAGTCGGAAAACATGAACAATGCAACACGCTTAATTGAGATGGGTGTAACAAGTTTTTCTGGTGGCAACGAAGGAATCCCAATCCACGGCTGAATTCCCTTCACAACGGCATTAGCATCAAACTCCCTGTATGCAGAAGGGGTAATCCTGAAACAGAATTATTCCATAATTAAAATTAGAAACACGTGTAAACTATCATCATAATTTGCATTTATTATTCACCTGAATGCATTCAGATCCACATTTCCAAAACTTTCGTGAAGACGCTGATATATTTGACTCCAGATAAAATTGCTGCTGAAACAGTCGTACGGAAGCAGCATTTCTTGCACTGCGATGTTGTGAATGTTTTCTCGTGCATAGTCCAAATCCAAAATCTTGATAGTATATCCATTCACTCTCCAGTCTTCACTTTCACTGCGATTTGCGACCACACCTCCTCCAGCCTGTGAAACATGAAATTCAATAATACATTTTTTTAAATTCCATAAGGAAAACAAGCTTCCACCTTAAATTTGGATGTTCCTTCTTACTTTTATGCTCTCCGAAAGTTTGTCATAGACAAGCCCAGAAGCAAACTTTTCCTCTCGAGCAAATGGCAGAATTTGAAACTTCCATGGATGATGCTCCTTATCCGCATGGAGTGTAACAAAGGTTTGACTGGAAATTTTAATGGCTGGACCCCGATGCATCACCTCCCGTTTCGAAGGCGAAGGTGGTGGAAGTGTAACGGCGTCTGAATCGTATGCGTCTCCCATGTTATTCTCGAACTTTGCTTTTAATAACTTTAATCAAAGTTAAAATTAATTGCAAACAGATCACTGATAAAATAACTGAATTGTTAACGTTAAAATAGCTACGATAAAACTGAAAACATGATATTAAAAATACAATAAAGAAGAAAGAACAACCAAGTGCTTTACTTCAGCTGATTTCTCTTTCGAAATCTCCCCTGCAAGTTTTGCTCTTTGTTCAAAGCTGAAAATCTGATGCGTTGAGGCGAGGTCAATATCCGAAGGTCATTGACATTGACACTTACACAAACAGAGTTTACGCATATTACCCCATACATTAAAGCCATTTGAAAAATAAAGTATCATCGATTCCTCACTGAATATGATGTGAATGATAAGAAAACCAATAATTTAAGTAAAATGTTTTCTCTAAAGATTTTCATAATCGTTAAGCGGAAAGGTCACCTTTTTCCGCTTAACTTGCGTCATACAAAATGTGAACACGTATATTTTATTTATGCAGTTCCATAATATTCCATAATATATTCATAAGGTAAATCTTTGTACGCTTATGAAGAGCTTCAGCGAGCTTGTGGCCCAACTTCCTTTTTCTGTTCCAGGGGGATTTAGACTAAACCCCATTTTTTAATCCGATCCGAGCAAATGCAGCATTAGAATACATAATGCAAAGCCAGAGAAATGCAGGCTTATAACTTAATCCCTCAAAATGACAAGGATGCATGGGAATGTTGACCGTATTTAGGTGACAAGAATCAGCATTATGGAATTAGTATTCTGTACAACTCCACTGCAATTTTAGGGCATCTTAAGCAGGCGATTGAGCAGAAAGGAAGATTAAATGCTAAAGAAAATTGCCCGTTGTCCACAAGCCTAAAGCCTCCAGCCACACTTACATGTGTATTTAGTATCAATTTAAAATATTCTTCCCACAAAAATGGGAGTGAGGTTTACATCAACGCATAATCATAATCAGACTCCCATTGACTAAAACAACGGAAGGATTACATCTTAATTATAGGGACGAGCTCTGTTTGCTCAGCGTTGTAAAAGATTAAAAGATATTGGAGACTGGCGTGTGCCTTGGCTGCTCCCGAGCATAAAACATTTAGCTCTGGGCTCATGAAACTGTATAAATGAGCATGAGATTACTTTTCATTCTTCATCCTCAAAATTGCCTTATGGCGCTCATAAAAACATTAGCTAATTACTCACCAACGACGCAAGAAGTGAGCCCAAGAGGAAGGCTTTAGAGGAGCAGAGGCAAAAGGTAATTTAATTTATCGTTTTATGAAGTTTCATCTTCATCTTGTGTAATTCCAACGAGCGAGAAACCAATATGCCCTCCTTATTCCTTTTTTTTCTGTCGATAACGTGGGAATATAATAAAGATGTTACAGAGAATCACTTCTTTCACCTCATCGTTGTCGATAGTTCTGACAAGGGGGATCAACTGTAAATCTTTGGAGCATCTTTTATTCAAAAACAAAGAGCGTAAGAGTGGAAGGAAATAAAAATTGGGCAGCGGGGGTGGCTTCCCTATACCCTCTGGCCCACAGCAACGAATTGACGTGTGTGAGTGTTCAGAGGAAGTCAAGAAAGATATATTGTGGGAACTAAAACTTGAACTTTTATTGCCCTCCTCACACTCCCTATTGTAATCTACACTCCTTCCGTATACCAATATGCTTGACTTCCCCAAAATAAAGATGTGATTCCTGTTCTGTCACTTCTTCAACGATGAGTCAAGTCAAACCGACGTTGTAATCATGATGATATGCAAAAGCAACTGGTGGAGTACAATGTAGTTTACAGTTTGGGTGTCTTGACTCACACACGAAGTCGTATTATTGTATTTGTATCTAATAACATTAATTTGATTTCCTGTGTGTTTCCAAGTGTAAAACATTGAATTGAGATGTCAAGCAAGTGTCATTCATTCTACTTCAGTTCTGATTTTACAACTTTTCAAAAGCGGCCATGATTTCTTGATGATGTGACGGGTTAGTTGGGACTTCACAGTGAGAAATACTAAATATCATTATCACATGTATATACATGTGAGTTCACATATGAAACTTGCTTTCAAATGACGTTTGTTTATTTGTTTCGCACCAACACTATTTTAGTCACACAAAAAGTCTACTTTTCTTCCATTTGATGTGACTTTCTTTGAGTGACAGTACAATTCTGGGTTTCGGCTTCTTGACGTGATGTATGCATCATGTATATTCAAAATATTCATAAAAGGACTGAGCGTTAACTTCCGTATATATAGCAAAGTATGGTGGACCTGCTGCATGTCTTTATATGTCGTCGTGAATTATCTGAACTCATTAATTGTAAGGATAGTCCGTACAAGCTGTACTGATATCGTCTTCGTGGGGTGCAAACAACTCTATTTTTTCACTCATCATAAATGTTGGGGTTCTTTTCCTATGAAAAGAGTGTACACAAAGAAGACCAACAGCTCAAGTCCGATTACAAAGTATCCTCTGTTGTCCGTTTATGATTCTTGTGTACTATTTACATTCGGACACTTCATGTTGCTTCAAAAATTCAGTCAAGAGTCACTCTCCCATCAAATCACATCACATCAAGTTGTACTGTACTGTTTGTGTACATTTTTACTAACCTGCCATTTCTGATGGAACCGACTGTGCTTGTATGAATGACAATTGGGGGTTTCTCTCTTCAAAAGTGATGCAATAGCTGGGAAAACGTCTTTGAATCCCTTCACACTTGCTCTCCTCATTTCTTCCCACAAGAAATGTACCCTTTCCAGCAGCATGTACGAAAATGAAGTCGACGATGATGATGATGATGTTTTGATGGGAAATGTTGTAAAAATGTACAAATCCCTTGGTTGAAAATGAGGAGGATCAGGGTTGTTAAGTCATAAAAACATGTAGGCATTGGGATATACGGTGGGTGACCGCCCATAGTGTGAAAAAAAGTATCTCCGAGAAACGGAGCGGGTTTCCAGCGTGTATATCGTATTGTGCGTGAATATTATAATCAAGTGGGATAAGATAAGCTCTCTTGCGATCACACGTTTTCATACTACAGCTTCATCAAGGGAAGAGATCACCTACGAGCTTCCTCCTGACGTGGACACTTGAGAGATTTATGAGCCCTGGTTTTGGCAGCGGGACCTAAGTATCATTATGGTCATGTTCACACACATTGCTCTGGTAAGAAGGGAGACCAAATCTAGAGTATAATGCAAACTTCATTTATTAGCCAAAAAGGTTAGACCTACTGCAGCCAAGTTCAACTCTTGAAGATCGGAGCATGTGGCCACCATTAACAATCAAAAAGAAAAGGTAAGCAACATGTTCAATACCATATTAACCTGCTGCCTGGTCGGCTGGCCAGCCCTCTTGTATGATAAACATATTATCGGGGTGATTATGATAATTTGTTCACCAAAGGTTAGACTGACAGTATGCATTAGATTGGAGGAGAGCATTAATGCAAAAGTCAGCACAAGGGTTCATACCTCATCATTTTTCATTCATAGTCTTCATCAATATATGCCAGGTGCATAAATGAAAAATGACTTCTGCATTAATTTGTGAAAAATATCAAACATCAGTTGGAATTACGATTACGGTATAATAACAAGCTTATAAATGCAAAACGATGTGGCGTATCATGTGACGTTGACTAAAACACATCCTTACAAAGATATTATAATGTATTCATATTATATGATGATGATCTAGATAGATTACACCTGTGGAGAGATGAACTTTTTAAACGTTGTAATCCTTTCCCCTGAGCTGTGTTGATTTCAATTGAAGCGTGCCGTTATTAATTGCATCGACTTAATCATGAAAAGGCTTACAACATTCTTTAACTTTTCCGTGTACATTATATATACTGAATTTGTAATGATGCATTGGCAATAGCTCAATGTGGAAATAAATCGGATTTGAAAGGAGAAGGTTCACCTGAACAAGGTGAGCCAAGATGAGTAATCGACGTGCACAAGGAAAGCAATGAGCCATTTGGCGTAATATGATAATGTGAGTTGGTAAAGGAGATTATCGAATATTTTTCTACAAATGCTTGCTAGTCACGCTGGATTATAAATAGTAAGCATAATCTTAACTGAAGAATACAATCGGATACTAACTGCTGAGTAGTAACAAATGACTGAGACATCATTTCGGATCTGCATAATTTAACATTTTTACTGCTGGAATCTTAGAGGCATTGTACCATGTAAAATTCAATTTTTCTTGTGAGCTTCTGTTAAAAGTTTTATTAGAAAAACAAAACAAAAAATCTTAAATGAGAATACAGTTGGGTTTCGAGGTATTTTAATGTACAAATATAGTAATGTACTAACACCTTTTAGCTCGTGTTAGTCGGCATCATCGATGGCGGTGCAACTAGCTCGGAGGTGATGATAAAGGCTTCTCCGCTTTTGAACTTGGACCTCACATCACCTTGACTTTTAATTTATATCTATTGACTGTTGAAACCAAGAAGAAAGTCCCGTTTACAGGTGAAAAGGAGCGGAGAGCTCAAAGGGAAAACGAAATATCTTTATCTTGATTCCAGGTTTTTGTCATTCTTCTCCTTTTAATGTACTTACACATCATTATCATCAGCCACGCCGTCAACTTGTGCGATTTTTAAATCTTTACATATAATGAAACACTATCCGGATTTCTGTACGCCGAGAATTCTTTCCTTTGAGGATAAAAGTCACATTTCAGCTATGAAAAGTCGTTCCAAACAAAAAGCTGCAGACAGTCACATAAAGTGAGTGAGCACAAAGAATCAGTAGGGTTGCCAGTTACCAAAAAAGACATCATTTTCCCAAAGGAGGCGGGGTAGAACTTTCTGTGTGCTTTTGCCATTGCCATCCCAAAAGCACTTTTACCTGCTGCCGCGCATTCATTTCATGGTACTGTAGCGAATCAACCTTTGCGTCACCACCACCATCTCAAAGGAATGGTAATAGCACATCATGATCACTTCATCACCACCACATTTCTGGATTCCAGAGAGATTTTCTCAGTGGAAATGGGAAAAAGATGGGAGAGCAGATTGAGATGTTTCTCAAAACACAGCCCATGCCATCAACAACAACTTTCTGGCCCTCAAATGTGAGAACGTACGACCATTGAATGTCATGATATTGAATGAAAATAGGAAATTTATCGTTTTATTTTTTAACTTCGGAAAGATGAAAAAATAATCTTTCAAGGAGGTAGAGATATATACCAAAAGAGCAGTGTGCGATGGAGAAGAAAAATTTGGATGGAATTGGAATGTGTATTAGTGACTCCATGTGTGACTTGTCGTCTCCTCCACCGTTTTTGAAAGCCGATTTTACGGTGGATGATGAGAATGCTTGCATATGATCGCTTTATATATCCAATTCAAATGCACATGGGATTCCCATTGTGTGGCAACATAACATACCTGCAGTGGAGAGGAGCAAGTGAGTTCATTTCTCAGCAATAAAATATGAGTTACTCACACCGAACCTCTCACTCAACTCTATCCAGAGTCGCCATATGTGTGATGATGATTGTAATATGCATCAATTTATCGTTTAAAAATATGACTGAGTTCGAGCATGAAACAAGATGCAGAGGAAAACGACCCATGCAAGTAGTGGAGTGGACGATACGATGTTGGTAGACAGTGAGGCGCATCAAAATGCCTCCAGCTGTATATTTTTTTTTACTGTTCTCAATGCTCATCATATGAAAAAAATAACAATCATAAGCCGACAAACATAGCGTATCATAATAATATAAGGTAAAGACGTGCCTGCACTTATGCAAGACTTCTAAACCATTTTTATGTCCAAGTTTAGAAAATATCCGTACAATGATTTTACTGTGTTACAATGGAAAACTGAAAGTTGACTGTGAGTTACGCTCATTCCCTGCCGAAATTATTATGCATCGTCAACACAAAGGAGATCTGAATGGAAAGGAGCTCAGGTAAGCCATAATAAAGTCATAAGGTATAAGCATATATATTCATTTCTTTAAAAAAAATTGTGGATTCATATAGTTTTTCGGCCAAAATATTTCCATTAATGTAGCCACGTACATGGAGTATATTGGCTTCCCAGGGTGAATAAATTACATTTTCCCAAAACATTTTCATTCTATCACATCAAATCGGATATACCTTTCTGACTGGAAGACTTAAACTGTATATTTCTACAATAATGACGTGTTAGTCGGATTATTTCAACCTTGGATTTACATCTGAATTGACGATGGTCGGTGTGTTGAGAGTGTTGAGTAGGATTGAGTTTTTGAGGTGTAAAATATTATGCTACTTTGCCCATGTAAACCCAGCAGCAGTTCCCTACTCGTGAACTGAGCCATTGAAAATTACATTGCTGTATAAAAAATCATCCAGCAAACAAGGAACCTTGACGTGAACCTGGACTGACACAAGACGAAGTATTATCATACCTGACTGCATGGAATTCCTTTCGTTAAGTCTCTAAAGGAAGTAAGTATTGGAATTCATATTTTTATTCTAAATCCTTTTTTCTCAGTTGACGGGTCTTGATACAACTTCAAACCTGTATGATGCAATGAGGCTCGTAATATCTGTACGTTTTACTGTACTTCGTTGGTTTTAGGCAGAAAAGGGTTCGAGCTCAGGAAGAAGAAGAAGCCAACAAACAGGAAATTGTGGAAGCTCCAGAACCGCACAAAGCAAATTATTATGCAATATATTTAAGATACATATTATACAATCAACCCAGAATTTGTAGATTCAACCTATTATATTTATTTCTTGGAAAGCAGAAATATAATCGGCAAAAGAGTCATACACCATATTTGACACTGGCAACGCTTTCGCTTGTAATAACTTGTATTTGGATCACACAATCAATCCCAACTAATCGTTTTTCATTATTACCACCCAGGACCAAACTTGTATGGCTAATTTAACAAAAGCTAACTTTGGTTCATGCCTGAGTGCAAATGCATAGTACATCCATACTGTTTATGTCTCAATCTCAACGGTTTCGGAACCCCGTGTTTTTGTGTAGGTGCCCTAAAGGTATGTTATATTGTAGACCCTCATCCCATCTCTTTGCACCTTTGCCTGTACACTTCCTTTTCATAAAATCTCATCGTTGACATCTCCATACACAATTTGGGGTGTCATTGTTTGCATCCCTTAAAGGACTGGGACCCAAGTGAGATATCCATGCCAAAAAGGGACAAACACATAAAGTGTGTGTTGTATATGCGGATCAAGGTATTATGTGATTATCATTTATTTATTTATCCACACACACATCTTTCTATTTGTTGTTATTCATGAGTTCATGTGTGAAGCGCAGCTAAACATGATCAAAGGGCTCTTAAATTCGTAAGTTCGGCTTTTCTACTTGTGAAATGTGAGAATTATTATAAAAAGAGATTTTGAGTTGGAAAGAGAATACGAAAAAAATACCTTAAATAAACGCGTCTTTCATTCTTTCCTAACACTGCTTTTCATTATTATTCTCGTGTTGTGAATAGGTGTGATAATGTGGAAGTGAAAAGGGCCGCAAACACAAATTCATATGACATCATGAGCACCACAGAATCGCCTAACAAAAAAATGTCAAATGATGAATACCAGCTTCAGCTTGCTTCACATCACAATATAGTCCAATCTAATCTCATTCCAATCGGTGTATAAGCTTTTAATAAGTTTTTATCGCTTTCAAATAAGCAACCAGAATGAAGCAATCGTCAAAATCTGCTCCCATTATTGTCTTCGTCGGGTCCAAACCTATTTTGTTGAGACAAAAAGACCAGGTTTTTGAAAAACCAGTTTATCATCTTACAATTAGCAATACTAATCTAAACTGTTTTCCATTTGGGAAACAAAATTTCTGACCCTGATTGCATTATCGTTAAGGGGTTCTGCTGTATGTTTACTAGAGAATTTTTGCAAGGACTCTGTTTTGGATTGGATATTGGATATATTTATATATCTTATATTGAAGCTGCATGTTATACCTCAATGAAATAAAAGTACACCTTCAGCTCAGCTCTGCATCACATCACCGCAAGCAAATAGAGATGTGTTGGCCACGTAAAGGGTCTACTTGACAGCTATTTTTTATTTGAGAAGGGACGTGTGATGTTTCGTTGGGCCACTGAACATTTTAAAAGGCAAGGTTATGAATCGAATCAAAATGAATTCAAGCGAGCTGTCATTGTACCACATACACAACATTAAATGCACGCAATATATACACATATACATTTATGAAAGCCATCCACGTAAGCATTTACTGACTTCAATTTGACGTTTTATTTATCGTATGGCATGGCACACACAATATGTTTTGTGTGTTCTTATACACGCACATGAAAAAAATGTTGCCCTTGATTAATGCAAAGAATAAAAGCCAAAAACCGACCGCGACGATGATCTGTGTCTCTGGTGTGTGATCAACCATGTGAAATAAATGACGGTTCATCATGAAAGTATAAGGATTCGGCTCCTTTTTTATGTATATTTTTAGTAGAGTGCCTGACAAAAAAATATGGTAAGGTATCCCTATACCCAAATTTTTTGGCCTTGAATAGTGATACAATATAAAAAATAGTCCAAATGAATATTTGTGCTGCCTTGAAAGGTCTCTGCCACTTTTTATAAGAGTGTATAAACAATGACAAATATTTATCTCACTTTTATCAGGATCACATACATACATAATATATTACGTACCTACTTACGATTAGTCTTCCCCTTTTTGTAACAAGTCACACTGTCAACATGATCAAAACGCAACGCTTTGTGAACTGTTGAAGGTTCCGAATTTAATATTTTTGTGTGGGATTACTTACTCTGTATTGTATTGAGTTGAGACTGATATGTATAAATGAGATTTGATATGCACGAATTATTTTGGTTGAGGCATGTCGTCGTGAGTGAATAATACAATACAATGCAAGAAAAATACAACTTACACGACTACTGGCCTTGCAAATGAGTGAATTTTTGGTTGGAGCAGAAGTCAGATAATGTATGATGCACGTTATATTATGTACCTATGTCAATGGAGGTGCTTAATTCGCACATAAATTAATGCGCTTAAATTGATATTTCATTATAATCCCTTCAGAAGATGTCTTGATTACTGCCCTATTCATATTTTGTATGTTTTAAACAAACATCAAGTAGAGAATTGATGAGGATATGTTTTTTGTCCACAACTCACTCACAGTCACATATACATACCAACCCATCGATCGGTAGTAGTATTAGTTTTTGACTTTATAAATAGCACAATCCCCTTTTGTACTGATCAACCTCAATATTATGCTGTGAATAAGTATATGGAATCACGTTTCAAATTCAACATAAAACTGTTTTATTGAAAGTACATGACATGTGACAAAATGTCTACGCGAGCAGTGATTAATAATCGTGAGGTTCAATATTAGTGGACATGCATATGAAAATGTTTTCACAAAATATTTTGTAGTCTTACAATGAAAAGGTACTGCTGTTGCTTTCTGGGCAGGGTACACAAATACATAAGAAAAACTGTTTGTAGACGAGAGAAGGTGGGCAAAAGGAAGTTGTTTTATTCAGCGTAAAATAGTTTTTTTCAGTTTGAGCAATACTGCCTGCCTACGTCATGTCACTAATGGCAAATTCAATGCAAAATAAGTAGCAGTTGAAACTTGTATGATTCTCTAGAGAATTCTAGAGAAGTTTAAAAGTCCATTTTAATTTTTTGTGGACTTGTCTATTAATATAACAATATAGATCTGCTTGGTGTTCTGACGGGGTATTCTGATACTGTGTAAGAATATGCAAAAGCTAGCATGTGAGTTCCACATATTATTGTTTTCTGAAGTAACATATTTGAAAAGGATATTGTTGAGTGAGTAGGAGAAATATTTTGCATATTATTATCATTATTTTATTAGAATATCTTGTACATCAGCTCGTCATTCATCTTGATCATGATTAGGAAGGTAATGAGAAAAAAGTGCTCAAAAGGCTACCGCCTTCACTCGAACACACTTGGACATAACACACAAACAAACACCAGCTGTGCGAGCAAGCAAAAGTTATTTGCATTTCAATATATACAATATCCAATCTGTTTAAAAAAGTAATGTTCATATCAACATATTTCAACAACATCGTATTATCACCAAACGTAACGTAATGCTGTTATCCAACATCCAGCCAAGCACTACGTAAAGGGTAGAACGTACACGTACGTAATATTGCGGCTGTGAATAAAAGCATGATTTTTTTATATGGACAAATTGTATCGAGTGCAAACATTATCACATCATTTCACTTCTCCCTGGTCAGCCTCAATGGAATCCAATAATCTAACACCTGACCACATCAACAAATTCAGGAATGAAGTGAGAAGGCGATGCCTATATGCAGCTGGAGATGCTTCATTCTTTGTCTGGCCATGCACGCTCATATTATTGTGATTGCTATTCTTTATAGTAAGAAATTCCATCCGTGATGCTCTGCGTGAGATATCAATGCAATGTCAAGAATCTATTTTTCTTATAGTTCCTCGAGCCCAGATCAATAGAAGATTCTTATCTTCTAATCCACTAAGAAACGCTTCATATCGTTTGAGATATTGTATGTACTTTAAAACATATATAACATCAGAAGTACATACCTTTCCCCTTACTCAACACAGCAGCAACCCTAAAAAAATTCTTTAAACTTAACTCTCCTTATTTGAGTCAAGCCTTGACCTTTTACACTTAATAATTGGGCAGTTGACGTTGTGAAATGAAGATGAATTACTACTTTATGATCATTTGTCTTAATTGGAAATTTTGCATCTGTATTTAACATGTGAAGGCTCACAATTACTTGAAAGGGTACTAAAATAGGAATACAATACATACACGTTCAGCTTATGACAGAGGAACGGAAGAGCTGCTTCATGGCAGCCTCGTTCTCACTTTCTTTTGCGGTTTCACAGAAAACCGCAACCGATGATGGATTAGCGGTTAATGAACAAGAAAATCCTCCATGTTCACTTTCAAGAACTTTTTCAGCATGATTGCTGACACGGCTCAAGTTCAAGACAAGCATGATGGTCGAGAGGATCTCCATGCCAGGAGTTCTAGTTGGAGTCAAGTCGTTAGATCCAAACGAGAATGTGGTTTATTATCCAGAAATCACGTCGGTCTTTTTGAGCCTTGTTTGCACTTTTTTCCGCATCAATCTTAACAATGTTCCATCTTTGTCTTGGGCAAAGGGGATGATGAGAGTGTTAAATGTTGACATTTTTGTAGAATACCGAAAAGGAAAGGCAAACACGAACATCATGGTATACATTGCACATTTGATGATGATGATGTATTCTTTTTGCGCCCACAAAAACAAGGCAAGAGAAATGGTTATTAAGAGTATTTAACATGGAAATTCACAGTTACTTTCCTAGATGATTGAGAGAAGTCAATAAACAAAGGAGATGATGTGAGATGAGATGGAGACCGCAAAGTAGGAAAGGGGTAGCAAAAGGAGATTTACGTTACACGATGAATTGAGCTAAAAGGGTTGCTTCTTCTTGTTCGTTACAAAGTCATAAGGATTTATTTTTATACAAAATCTGAATCTAACCAGAGCAAAGGGCATCATGATCATCATATCCATTCCAATGCTTTATCCACATCTTTTTCTCTGTTCCTGTTCTGATGACCGCTTTGCTTTTAAGTGTCAACTTTTATGTGAATTGTATACATTAGCATTAGAGTAAGCCTCGACTTTTGGCTTCTTTGATGCCTTGACATTTCCCTTTTATGTGCTCTCTTTTTAAAACATCTTTATTCACCCGGACGGAGAGTAGTCAATAAGCCAAAAATGAAGTTTGCTTATTGTTCCGTCTGTATCGTTCCTTAATGTCAAAATTCTCTTCAAATCATTCACCCTTAACAACTAGTTCTGTCAGTTCGCCCTCACACAGCCCACCAATTCAAGCGTTCGTCCAGCTTGAGTACACTATAGCTAATCTTTCATGCTCATGACATGCACAACAGATTGGAAAATCTTTAATCTATTAGCGTTGAAATAACAGTGCTGCCATCAGTCATGATACAAAGCATGCTGAAACAATTAATGCACAAACATCGATCTGACTAACCATGTCGTTAGCCTTCAGCTTCATTCAAGCGGCTAAAATCTATCCTGTCAGCTAGAGGTGTAACAGCATCATCAGAAAAAGAAAGAAGCAACTTATCAGTCTTATTTCATGTAACAGCCGGCAGTCGAGCAAACGATAATGCTTATATACAAACTAAGTCAGTCGGTGGATTTCCTTCTTAAAAGGGGTAGAATTAGAATGCTTATTATGGAAAAAATCATGGTATTATGAAACAAGAAATGCAGAGTTGATCGGGAAGCCAAAAATATAAAAGCTCTTCTGTATACACGATGTTAACCGATTTGAAATGTGTAAGCAAATGGGCTTCTTGTAACATTTTTTTCGGGCAGGTTTTTATTTAAACATGGAGATTAACAAATTCATGGGTTTGTAGAAACATCAAACGATTAGGTTCCCGTTCGTATTATGGAAACAGGAGGAAAAATCTTGTCGAGTTTGTTCCGGATGTAGCCATCACATATCCCATGCAGTTAGCCTTTTGTTGTATATTTTGAACTTTTAAAGTCACTTCTATAATATTCGGTCATATGGAATTGTCCACGGCCCATGAATCAGAATCAGGTTGACTTCTTAATGTTTCTACTTCAAAGAGATGGGAGATGCTCCGCTCTTCTGTTGCAGTTCTAGAAAAGAGATTCTAAAAGATTTTGAGGATTTGCTCTGCCTCTGCCCTTCCATTCTGAAAACGTCGATTAGTAGAGCCCATACAAGAACAAGAAGCATTCATGATACAAATATGGAGCTTACGAAATGGGAGTTAACACTTTGGCGTTGGTGTCATAGTCATCATCACATAACCAAATACACAAACAAAAAAGTCAACTACAATACAATATACAGCAGCAGCAGGCTATATAATGTGTATACATTTTAATGCATAAACACACAGTTTAGAATTTTAAGACGGATCATCGTCATCATCATCATCAGCATGATTTTCTTGTCGGTGTCTTTACATTTCTCAAGATTTTGAAAAGAAGTCACCTCTAAGTAAGATGTTTGTTGGGAAATATAGTTACCAAAAAAAGAGAAGAGAATGACATGACCATAATAACTTATTATTATAATCACACACACAAGCAACCAGTTGAGGGAAAAGTCAAAGAGGATCAAGTATGAGAGATGAATGGCAGACTGACTTTTGAGCAAGAAGGCAAGAGCTACTGTATTGTGCCTTTCACGTCGTATTCCACTGAAGAGTAAATGTATGAACATATCCACTATATATTTGTGATCTTTTAAACGAACTAACCGACAGTTTGTACAAAGTATGAGTAGAGAAAAGAGCCGACATACATATATACAATCACAACTATTAAGTACACCGACGGGCACTCCGCTAACTTTTTGACTTTTTCTCCATTGTCCATCAATAAGCCAAATGTCATGTCAGAGGGAACGGTGTTTTTCTGCATCATCTTTAGTTCCGCCGTAATCTATCTGTCTTCGAGATTTGTAACAAAGTAGAAGTTTTCTCATATTTTGTTACAACAGCTTAATACAAGCTGCAAACATTCCGGATGTTGGAGAGATCAATATCCATTGTATAGTCATGTTTCTGGGATCGGTTTGACTTGGCCCGTGTGTAAGGTATGGCAGGAAGGTAATTTATCTTTCTATCCCATTTTATGCATAAAGTGTTCATTATGTATCCCTTTGGTGACTTATTGCCTATTTGACTGCAACGCTTCAGCCAGAAAAACTATAGATTCCTTTTTCCATGAAGAAAAATTGAGATTTTAGCTGCTGAGAACTTGAATCCCAAGATGGGACAATGGATGGAGGCATGGCGTGCTCTACACAAAAGAGACAGTCATCATCACTCCTAAATACAGATGTCTCAGAAACTTTTTTTTGGCGAAATTTGGGAAAATAGATAAATAATGACAATGTGTCCGTGGGACGGTTCCCTATGAATACAGGCTTCGTCTTTTGCCTGGACTAGTTTCTTTTTTTGCTGACACAGCTACTCCACTTGAAAGTCTCAGCTTGATGACTTTACTCAGCCTATTTGTATGAGAAACTAGGTAATGGGAAAATGAAAAGAAGAGTCAGAAAGCGCCAATATCATTATCAGTGTCCACCTTTTTCAGCTGGGTGTCCCTACAGGGGGGAGTCTTTCATCATCAAGGGATGGTTTAATTCTCTGTTTTGCCTTGTCGTCAACAAACATCCTTATTCCCAATAATACAGAGGTGTGTATTCAGTCTTCCTACTTCCTCCAGGAATGAAAACCTTATTTTTGTTTTGGGTCGAAATTGACTTATTTTCTGAGGAGAAAAAGGTATGTCAAAATGTTTCGTACAGAGACATCAAGCTCGAGGAAAAAGGTATTTTCCTCAAAAAGCCATATTTTTCTCGGCCGTGCAAAAAAAAAATTGTAAGGGTACCCCAAGTTTGCAATTGCAGTCATTATGGTCTGATCTGGGTTTGGGAACATGGCTTGAGCCCTAACAGTACATGTGTTATTTGAATATAATTGAATAAATGTATGGAACATTAAAATTCAATGTGTCCACGGGACAACATGCTAATGCTGTTGTACCATTATTTGGATATGATTGCACTGACTAATGATGTGGATGTATGGCGTTTGGGAAACAACATTGTGAAATTATAAGGAGCCCCTCTGTGTAAGGTCTGAAAGGACTGATCGGATCCCTCCTGCTGCTACTTGTGTAAGGGCAAGATTTTAAGTAGTCGTGAGAAATTTTATAATCTCCTGTGTTGTTTTTGAATTACAACAGAAAATTGCATATTGGATATGCTAGAATGAATAGCAAATCACAAACTGCATCAATGTAGAATGTAGAGCAACTCAAATAATTCGAGTTATGACAAATTTTGATGCTGTTAAAGTATATAGCGTTGATTTAAATATTGTAACCGAAACCTAGGTCGAATTTAATTCGTAGTATACTTCTATTGAATTCGTTTTCACTGATGAGACCTGTTCCGTGTCATCGTGCTCATTTTGTCCCAACGAAAAGTTCCATCATCATTACACGACTGCCCAAAGAGTTCCCTAGTCTGAAAGCCACAAATTGAGTCACACGCATTGAAAATGAATCAGGACATGATCATAAT
Organism: Orchesella cincta; assembly: GCA_001718145.1. NCBI lineage: Eukaryota > Metazoa > Arthropoda > Collembola > Entomobryomorpha > Orchesellidae > Orchesella > Orchesella cincta. The sequence continues at coordinate 66,146 of LJIJ01000430.1, forward strand.
ACACACAGGAAAGTGCAATGCAATTCGTGATATGATATACTGTGAGACTTACACAATGAGTTCATCCCTTTCCCTAAAAATGATGAAGTTGAGCTGTTGTTGTTTTCATTGTTTACTCGACTTTATGCAAGCTCATGAGCACGATTCTCTGTTTTAGTACGGTTCGTATTGCATCCCTCCGAAAAAGTAAATCACGGGGATGAATGATATTTATATGCCCGGCTCACAATCACAATCAGTTTTCATACGACAGAGAGGTACACGGAAAGGGGACAAACATTATCACATGATCTCGGCACGAACAATATTCGTAGCTTTTTGGCGAGTCCCACATCATAACGCATCGTTTTGTCTCAGAAACCATGATCTGCCGGACTAGTTATGTTTACCCTGCGGAGATGACAAGACAAACACGACCGGAGCAAATAATGCTCAACTTGTATATAATAAATGGTGAGAAGAAAAGGGGGTACTTGTAATAACAATGATGATGATGACGCTGGTGATAAGGACAGTAAAACGGTGGTGGAGGATAGTGCTGGTGACTGGAGAGAACGAGTCAAGTGAGAAGACACGTTTCACTAAATATATTAAGTATGATCTAACGCTGGTGAGATGGTTTCAAGGGTGTTATGTACATAACGTTGATAAGTAAATAAAATATTGGGGAATAAAAGGGTGTATATGATATTATTTTTTGAAACGGTCATTCAATACTCAAATAATGTGTTCTTTACAAGTATATTTTTGGCTTTAGCTCGCTCATCCATTCACCAATTTGGAAGAACAAGGAAGGAAAAAAATCTTGTCGCCTCTTAATTTGGTTGCAACAACACCATCAGCATCGTCCTCATCATTTTCATACAATTACAATCAGATTGACATCATTACGTTGACTTCTCATGCATGCGTGCATGTGTACACCATGCTCTTTTTCAATGAACACAGTATGTATGCTGTTAGTTAATACTATTCAAAAAGAAAGCTGAGGCATAAGCAAATACAGAGAATACAATCACACATAACAAACATGACCATCGTCGTCATCGTCATTATTTCAACTGAGAACACATTTTTATTCATTTCGGATGCAACATGTCCAATGTCCGGGGCACAGGGAACTTCACCAAAATCACATTCATAATCGTGCCACAGAATACATATTTTTTGTTTTCATGCGTGGCTGAGCCTTTTCATCTGAGAAAAATACAAATACTCCCAAAGTATACACAAGCACACAAAAACACATACATTTATAAGCAGATAACAAGGGGGAAGTTAAAAAAACAAGAGAAACGTACGGGTACTGTCAGAAATCGCATGATTTGTGGTTGCAATTCAATACTCCACTTTTAGTTAACTTTCATTTATAACGAGTGTTATGTCATCATCGTCACATCTCATCTCACATTCATTTCAATATTCACGTAACTAGTTAGTTCCCACTGTAGAACACAAGCGGGATGAAAGCCTTGGTCTTGTTAGCTCAGTAACTGGACTCATGCTGTTTTGCATACGCAGCCCGTTATGATTTTCACCATTTTCTCATGAATTCATTGTACCTCATTTATGGTAGGTATGGTGAAGAACATAATAATTTAGGCTAAAGCATAATCTTAATATTGTGCTGTTGTACATGGGATTACCAATTTTTGGATTATTCTTAATTAGGAAAATGATCCAATAATATTCTGTAACAATTTCGACGATATCCTTAAATTTATTCGATACTTGAAAATTGACTCTTCAGCAGATTCAACGTAAGCTCCGATGTTTGGTAGATGTAGAGTTTCTTTTTCCCACAGGAGCTTAAAATTACAATTAATTACTCGGAGACGTAACCCACTTCGTCGGAAGAAATGACGGGACTACGATTATGAGATTACAATGTTGATCCATCGGGTCCACCAATTGGGTCAGTCATTCTCATAGGAAATATGGAGACAATTGGCTTGGGAAGAAAGGAGTAAATGGATAAAAAGGTGTTAATTAGGCTTAAAAAGTTGTACGTCATGGGCATAACGTTTTAAGTATGTACACAACATTTAATGGTTTGTTTGTCTTTCTCCCAACATACAATATACATGCTTTCGACACCTTTCTTTTAGCCACTGTCTCCGTCTTGAAGGACCCACCAAGTAGTGCTGACTGATTGCCTCCAGTAGTAAGCTGGCAGAGTGATTAGTAGCATTAACACAGCCCTTGTGTAACAACTCATGGACGAGAGCGACTAGGCTGGAAAGTGAAACAAGAGGAGTGGGCGGAGTAGGCTAATAATGACCTCACGACATGTGATATATGCAGGTAGTCTCGTTTACCTGTTCCCTGTATAATTGGAGCCTAGAGAAAGAGAGGAATGATTGACTGGGACGAGCCTAAGCTTACTTAAACAAATGTAGCCCCCCGTACCGCTCGCAAAGTACCCTTGTCTCCTTGGCCATGCTGAGAAAATCTGACAACAACATAATTAAGCCTTATGGAAAGAAGAGTATGAAAGAAAAGTTGGTCTCTTACTGCTCCTGCCTTCCCAGTCATAATGACGATGATGAGGAGGTGGGCTCTACTACTACTGTGGGAAAATATTATCTGCGATGAGTCTTTTCGAAAAGACACTGCTGCTAATTTCAACCATCAATGCAATACATACAAGTGTGGGTTATTGCATTATCCGAAAATCTTTTTGATATCAAATAGGGTTTAAAATAGTGTAAATCCAATATAAGGTGACCACACCACACACAGTCATGTTTTATCTTTTTGTTACCAACTTGTTATTTTTTCCTGTAATGTATAATGAGTGTAATGGAACATGTTTTTGTTTTTCGAAGCTTCATAATCTTCCAGTCACATTGACTCCTTGATTGTCAACCACGGTTTTAAAAACTCTATGCTAGACGACATTCTACAACCTGTATATAGTGTGAGAATGTTTAAAGACATGGATCATCTCTCCATATTCCAACTGCAACACGTTTTGTCTTCTGAATTCATTACAAGATTCATTTTTACTGTCACACTTTTTTTTGTTGCCCTTTTGCCTTGTCTTCTTGGCCAGTCTCATTTCGTCCCATTTCTTCACCTGTCACCAAAAAAAAGTAGGCAAAGTTGTTGTCTCATCCCCAATATATATGCATTTTCATTCAAGGGTTGAACTCTGGATTACAATTTACAAGACAACTTTAAAAACTCGTCTCATGTCTCACGTCCCACCCATGCTTAAAGCGAGCAAGAAACTATTATTATTATTATTAAACAAAAACAGCATTTATGAAGGTTGGGAATTTTTAAAGTGCATTCATAATAATTTTTTGGTGTTCCCCAAAAAAAAAGTTTCTCGCCCCGGAGAACTCTTTGACACATTTCAAATCAAAGGGTATGAAAGCGAGTGAGAGTGAGAATGGAAAGAGAGAGCAGGTCATTATTGGAATCTATTGTGTTGTTAATAATGTACAATGATTGTGATGTGATGTTTCCTTTCAAGGAAGTCAATCAAGTGGAAGATGATTCTTGATGGGGATCCCTTTTGACTTGACACTCAAAAAAATTCACTTTAATATGCATCGACCTGAAAACTAAATAAAAATAAAAGCATTATACGATTATGTTTTTGAGGTTATTCCTATGAATTCTGTTTCCTGTCCATGTAAAGCTCAATATCTCTCAAGAGTTGGTCCAATTAGTTCAATATTATGAGACAAAAAGTTGACAAGGGACATGTTTTGCAGTTTCCCCCAAAAACATCATACCGGATTATGATAATATTAATATGCTTATATTCAAAAACGAAAAGTGAATTATCTTGAGCCACTAATAAAGCATAAATAGAGCCAATTACTAGTTTTCAAATGGGGTTTATCTCCCATCATATCTTGTACTTTTTGGTCCATGTCACACAGTCAAAAACAACTTGCTCACAATGAAATGTCCCGATCCTCATGTTCGCATGTATCATATGCTCTCAATGCTTTGAAAATCAATAAAGTAGAAACAAGTCACAGTAAAATTTATATTTTTGATTTTGATATTCATGTCCTTTTTTCTCTTTATTTTTTTCTGTATTCATCATAAATATTTATCTTTATAAATAATCTGTCCAAAAGGAACGACCGACGGTAGGACAGTTTTGTAACTGGTATTGGTATACATATACATACATTTATTAATAATACCTACTTATTACTGCACAAATAGTTACAAATAAAATGTAGGAGGATTTTTTCCCTTCAATTTATACAATCAGCAGTCTACACAGTTCACGTTTTCTATACATTTTATAAGCCTTTTTAAGTAGACTTTTGCTCACTTAAATTACCATATTTTTCTACTTTCCTTTTGAATTGGATGTCATAATACTTTCAGAGAGACTTGTTACACTATACATCTTACTTAAAGTACTTTAAGTAGTCGTTTTTTTACAATATACATCTACAATACGCATTACAATTTTACAACTCTTTATCTATAAAGTGATGATTGTTGTGTAACAGTGATACACTAAAATATACACTTTTGCTAATACACCTCTGCTTCCTTTTCTTTACGTAAACATTAACCCACTAAATCCTCATGATAAATCAAGTATTTAAGTTGTTTTCTCCTCGTTCAAACAATTAGGATTAGGAGATTAGGACTACTCAATTCTTTTCATATACTAGGAACAAAACCTTAAATGTAAGTATGTTATGTACACTTTTACGTACATTGTTGAAATTAAGTACCATATTTTTACATTGCATAAATATAAATATCCACTGGTCTCTAAAACGTAATTATTAAGTTAAGCAGCGAAAGTGGTAGAAACCCTTTTTGTTGTTATTAATTAATGTGCCATTAATTACTAAAATAATCCTCGCAAAATGTTATTAAGTATGGACATTTAGGTCAGAATGGACAGACTAGAATTTTTTTGTGTTTTGTTGATGTTGTTAGAAAACAGTTGGCAAACAGACGATTTTTTAAATACACATTATGTTGGCTATACATTCTTCAGTAATAGTTTTGTTTTTGGTTGGTTGGATTATGCAAATTCCAATGATGATGATGAATAGTGAAGGACAAGAAGTATGAAAAAAGTTGAAAAGTTGGGTCAAGACACAAGACTTGATGTTTTGATGATAAGAAGTACAGAGGACAGATGACAAACCTATCGTCAACTTGTCTTTACACAGATTAGCATTACCAATATTTGGACTTTTTTCATTCGTCTCAACTTGTTGTTTGTAGACTCTTCTCATTCCAAACAATTGCCCACCAGACATTTTGCCAACGGTTTTGATTGCGTGTTTGGCAAGCAGTCAGTGACTGGGGATTTTGTTGAGATGAGATGAGATGATCATGATGACTATAAAAATATAGTGGTTGTTAATGGTATTACAAGAGGATAAGAAAGAGTGTCTACACCTCATATTGATTATACGTACACTTCACACAAAATATTTGACATTTCCCTTTTGTGATCATGAATGTTATACCATGCCATCAAATCATTAAATATTAATCTCAGCGAAGATGGACGATGAACAGAGCAGAATAAAAATCACGAAAGGGAAGAAAATTATGATTTTTTTCACACAACATAAGCTTTTTTATTGTGTACATAAGTAATAATCCGTTTTGTACAAGAGAAGATGAATGAAAAGAGTCAAACTGGTCTGATGAGATTCCTCCAAAATATTTCAACAACTTGTGAATTGTTGTTACACACGCTGATACATACTTTTTATTTGCTGCACCCTTCCCAATTGAATAATTTTGAATGGTAATGTAAAAAAATCAAATTGTCTAGCAGGAGTTTTGGTAGGCGATTCAAACGAAAGCTATATGGGCTTGGCAATAAATGTATGAGATATACGGAAAATGTTTGGGAAACTTGCTGACAAACATTTCGACAAGGATGTTATCTTCAGTTTTTAATACGAAAAATGAAACGTAATAAAAATGATATGCATTAAATCGCTCCCTCATTTCTGTTTTGGATTACTACATTCTTATACCCATTTCCTTTCGAACCTACATGTGTGTCTTATTATTATCAGCACGTTTAGTACTTTATAGACGTTGTAGTTCATCAGCATAAAGACAATGAAATATTTCCCCTCAAGGAAAAGGTATCAAATTTTCCCAAACTAGTTGTATAAAATGTTCGATACGATTCAATAAAGTGAATATGACATTTAAATTTATTGGCGTATCAAAAGAATGTTGATTTTTCGCATCTAGTTTTATACTAATTCAAAGTCAAGCAGTGCTCATCATATGCTTCGTTTGAGATTCATCCTTTAATTTGTACCATGTTGGACAAGAAAATATGCTCATAAATATTTAGTACTGAATATTAGTAATTTTGCAGCTGTACCAATAATTTCAATTGGAAATACCAAAAAAAGTAAATTCTTCTGGTTGATTGGTTCAGGGCAGCCAATATACCTCACACAAATTATCAATTTCATTTTGACTCGACACTTGATTTATAATTTGAAGGAAGCTTGACAAATTGATTTTTCATGCTCGATTAGAATTTCAAGTACGGATTGGATTGGGATCTATCAGTTGTTGATGTGATACAGATAATAAAATATAAGTACTTATTTATGTAGGTATTTGAAAAGATCCCAAAAGGAAAAGATTTGTTACGCAATTCCAACTCGAGTTGTGTTCTATTATCAGAATATAGCATCATAATATGATCACGTTGACGTGATGATTATTTACGATAATGACAATTGAGGAGAAAAGCTGAGAAACGAGTTCTCTCCTCAACTCCCATTTATATTAGTCTGTCCTTCCCATTTAATCTGAATCCATATGATTATGACTACTACTCGGGTGCATTTTGTACGGATCAAAAGATCGGGCGTGGGTTAATGCTGCTGCAGCTGCTGCTGCTTGCGAGTTGACTAAATTAGCCCTAAGATTGTTTCCCATCAGAATACCACCACTACCATTAGCACTAGGACTACAACTATTATTATTATTAGAGGCGGAGCATGGGGCGGATGAAGTTGATGATGAAGATTACCTGGAGAGTTGATAATGACAAGGACTCGTTGTTGATGAGGATCTTTCTGATACTTGTGGGACTGGGATGACTCTGACTTGCTGTGGGACCAAAGCACTGAAGAAACTGGAGAAGTGGAACCCGGTCTCCAGGAATGATTGTGGTGGGATTTGGGTGTGGAGGGGACTACTTGATCCAGCTGAACTGCACAAATTTGAGAGGTGACTCAGATGACTCAAATGAATTAGCTGCTGCTGCAGCGCCGCGGCTGAGGAGGGTGATGAAGAAGATGATGAAGTGATTGCATCAAGATTGCTGTTGAAGATGATAGAGATGCTGGAGACTGGGATGAAGTGATGGAGGCTTTTGATAAGAGACGCTCCACCGAGAAGATGACATGTTTGAGGTGCCCTCCGATTGGCATACCCTTGTTTTGCTAATGCGGGATTTGCACCTGGTGGGAGGGAACCCTGGACCAGCGCTGGGAGGCAGCCACCGGGTGGTGGTGGATTTGCTACCATTTGCCATGTAATACTGAGATGCGCCATAAATCTTCAATTAAAAGCAATAATTCCCATTGAGAAATGATATATATTATGCAAGGAAAACGTTTCGGGGGCACACTTGAGACATTTGATTAAAAAACGAAAAACAATTGCTTCTCTGCACCCTGTGTTATCCGGGCTTTGATTTGCCAAGTCTGTTGTTGCTTGTGTACACTCTGGTTTTGGATGATTAAAAAGGGCTGGGAGGCAGGAACTACGGGGGAGGGGAAAGGGAGCTTCCATTCCAGGCAAATGGTGGAACCAACTGGGAATTTGCAAAGGGGGGCAATGGTCTCAAATTTGGGACTTGCGGGGGGAATTGGTGGAGGGACCCTGTGGGACCAGGGGTAACTAAAATGGGAGATGGGGGGCCCAGGGGAATCCGTATGGAAAGCGGGGAACCGGCTCAATGCAGGGCTTAGGGCCTGGGTGGCGAAGACATGCGCGGCTGGAGTCGCCTCGTAGTTACCCCGTGCTTTCTTCCGATAAAGACATTCTTCAGTAGGGATCCAAGTACCAAGTAGTTACCTTTTGCCAGTCTCATAGTGGTTGTCGGGGGAACCCTTTGTGGTTCAAAAGGAAAAATCCAGCGTTTTGAATATTTTTGACTTCCAGGGACCTTTTTTTAGACATCTTTGTTAAACTCAGATCTTAAGAAAGGAATGAAAGCGGAAAGCAAATATGAGATTGTGAAAGATTAAACAGAGTGTTAAACTAAAGAAGGGCCTATTCTTGTGTTGTTCCAATTGTTGGGCTTCTATTTTTAATCTGGATAACACCAAACCCCGTTAAAATGGCAATTATTTAAATATTTAATTTTCCCAAAGCCAACATGAAAAACTTCATATCTTATATTCCAACGGGGGGCCAGGACTTTGTATTGGTTCTTTTATTTTAGTCAAGATAAATCTTTTTTTCCTTTGGGAAAAATGGGAAAAAAAAAAATCCATCCCATGGTTTGTGAGGATATTGATAAATTGGAGGTGACGAAAGGGGCGGGGAAATGAAAAAATATGTGCCTATTTGATGCTTTTTAGGAAAGCAACAAGCGTTTAGAGGATTACGATGCGCCGTGTTATTTGGCATTGAGAAAAGGCTCATTATGAAGTATGGTACATCCATCTGGGTCTTGGATTATTAGTTTTGTTATAAAAAAAGCTTATTTTATTATTAAAGTTTTACCTTGACAAAGCAATTTGTTTGAGGGACTGAAAATTATGTTTGATTGGGGAATTTTGCCCATCCCTGTTTTGTTTATCGCGATAATACGGGGGAAGGTTCTTCATGATGTACTCATTAGATTTTCCATTAGGAGCTTTGAGGTCTTCTTTTCAGGACTATTTTACTTGATAGCCATCATTAAATCAAGAGCCGTTGCTAGGGAATATGGTGGCTTTCTCCATGTTTTCACTTTGTCACTTGCTCTACCACCATCCTTTTATCACTGGGCTCCCTTCTTTATTTGGCCACCAGGAACATTTGGAAGATTGCTTCTTTATTCAATCTTCCACATCACTTCTTATTGCTCATAGTTTATTCTCCATTATTAATTTCTGTTCCTTGTTTGCTATCAGGGTCGGAGTTGATGAGGACACATTTCTGCTTCCAATGTCAGAGAGATCAATAACACCTTGATCCACACCCACTCTCCTCCTCATCATCGAGTTCCTCCCCATCATCCACCATTTCCATATCTTCCTCCATCAACAACATCTTCATTTCCTTCATCTTCCATATCACCTTCCACATCTTCCGCAACATTCAAGGCTTCATCGCTGGGACTGTTGTATCACCACAAAATGGCTGAGATTCCTTTTTCACTGGGTATTTGGGTGTGGTGCCTTGCGCTGGAGCGGGGAGCTTTGAGGATGGAGATCATTTTGTGGAGGTTGTCTGTGGTGATGATGATGGTGGGTGGTGGGAGTGGGGTGACATGATGAGTTTGTTTATTAGAATATTATTATTGTTATTTCCCTTTCCTTTATTAACCCCAAGAAGGATGGTGGTGGTGGTGATGATGATGATGGTGTGCCATCAACATTGAGTCTTCTGCTGCAGCGGAAGGCATTTCCTTGGAGTCTTGCATGAGCAAAGCTCTGATTGAGAACGGGGGCACCGTGCTACTTGCCATTTTAGCCTCTGTCGGCCAATCCCCCTCCAATTTCATGACCATTGCACTGACAAGTTAAAATTGGAATAGGAGTGGATTGTTACTATTCTCAAGTACTGTCACCAGTAAACAATTATAATATGATGATAACATTCAGCAAAACTTTTTAATAATCACACTGATACTTCCTTCTTATTGCCACGTGAAACTGTCGCTGAGTTATTATGCTCGCTTGTTGTAAGAGGATTAACTTTGTAGTAGATTGTAATGAAAAATTGTATTATTTCACAGTAAATGTAAATACACAACACTTTTGCTTGTACTTTTCTGTTAGTGATCTGAACTGAGCAAAGGTAAGAGCTCGACTGAGGAAGGAACTTACTGCCAGCTCAAACTTGGGTTGACTGACGGCCAGAGTGATGGAGAAGAGGAACGACACTGATATGCATGCTGAGTAAGAAGGATGAGGGTGATGGCAGGCTAAGATAATGTTATTACTTACTACACCACCGAGAGTACACTGAGACCGTGTCCTTTTTCTTGACCGTATCATATACGTGTATGATACACCGAAGAAGGAAATTTTAAATGAGAGTCCAGTACTGTATAGAGCTGCTACTGCAACTTACTTGCTCATTATAAATGTTGAATTGTGTCCAAAAAATTAGAGCTCACTTCTCTCCTTGTTAAATATTATTCTGTTTGTATGCACAACATAGTGATCTCTTGTTGACACTTGTTTTGTTGGGGTGATGCTTATGAATGCTCCAACAGCTCGGGCAGTTATGCCATCAATGATGAGATGAGTCTGAGACCTAGTCTAAAAGTTTGAGGAATCCCAGGGTACACAATATACACATCACACAGTTCTCTACTGGTGGGACCACTGACACAACACAGAGCCCTTATGTTGGCGAGGATGACGACTTTATTGTTAACCATTTTATGGGAACGAATGGACAAGGGAAAAAGGTTGTTTTGTGGGTTATTCAACATACAAGCAATATAAAAATGTGGATGAGGATGGGAAATAAAGTACCCTTCCGCCTCACATGCATTTTATAGGGATGCTCGTAAATGTGTTCAGTTTTATTCTTTCTCGTATAAAAATCAGGAGCTGTGGCTCTGTAATCGGTAAAGAGAGCGAGGAAGCTAGCTCGTAACAACCGCACAGCAGCAGTACTAATGAAGATGCAAAAGAGCCACGTAAATGTAATGTAAGCTTGAATTGAATTTGTTCCCTATGCAAACAATGTTTGATTCCAGTTTCCCTTCTATAAGTTGTTGTAGTATATAGTAAAGCAATTTTTTACCATGTCATGCCATACCAGGTGAGGTGATACGATAATGTTAAAATGTAATAACAATTTTAGGGTATTTCTCGCTCAAGCCAGAAATATTATGGTATTTTTCATGTAATAACAATAATGTAAGGGAGAAGTTGATTATTACGTGTGTGAGTACACAGAGCTCCACCGACACCAAGCATTTGGGTATAATGTGAGCGGAGATGAGAGTGGAAAGGAAAGGAAGGAAGGAGGCAGGTTCAGAAGCGCATGAGAGTCCGATGGCCACATTTTCTAACTGGTCGAGAGTGGGTTGTTTTGGAGGTAAGCCAAGCCCAGAAGGCTGATGCTCCCTGCCTCGACTAAAATCACGCTGTTGTGGCATTGGGTAATGGACAAGTTGCTTTTTTCCTTTGCTTTAACACAATAATCATCCTGATGATCAGCACCATATGCTACACGTACGTACATTAAATACATACGTAGGCATACATGGTATTATGGTGTATTTGAGGTTACATTTATATACACACATCACAGCGGTTTGCAAAAGATTACAGCTCTTTTTACTTGCTTTTTCTCTGATCCTGATCATCATCATCATTTTACGCTACAGAAGATCAGCGTATCATCCACTTTAGTTGATCCGCTTTTCCTCCTCATGGATATGGAGATGGTATGCAGCTGTGTGAATTTGTAGTTTTATTTGCTCCCTGTTAGTTGGAGAAACAGATAGAGAAAAAACGTATGGAATGTTATGCTTTCCTTTCCTTTTTTCCACAAGTTTTTTTCATACTATGTACGGAAGTTTACACATGTTATTAAGCCAAGTTGCAAGACATGAGCTTATGTTCATGTCAGGATGATGAAGTGACGGAATGAAGAAAGGTGACATTGTGTACACTTTTTATAAATACCACATTAGCACAGCTAGTGCATTTGTTAAAAAAAAATACTTGCTGTAATTATTTTAAAGCAAGCATAAACTTTGAGGAGTGGAAAACCAGCTCAACTTGTCACTCTCAAAAAATTAGAATTCAGAAACATAACAGACCCAAGATGGCATAAGAAAACAACTCATCATTTGATGTACATAATTAGACAAATAAGCAGATCTGGATTATAACCATCTTATTTATACATGAGTTTCTAGGAATGCTACAACAATATATATGAGCCATATTATATGAGAGCAAACGTGAGCATGATAATATGATGGTAAATTAAACAATCCCTTGTAATCACATGCACGAACTGTTTTCGCAACAAGATGTATTTTTAAAACATAATGATGGACTCAAAAGTTTCGCTGTAATTGGTTTGGTAAGTTTCTCCTTATAAGTTTGTTGCAATTGTCAATTGTACCGCCTCTACAAACTAACTACAAATGCCATTCTTGGAAACAATCAGAATCAACCATGTTGCAATACAAAGGGGCACTCTTTCTTCCACCCGTATTTCCTTGCATGGCAATATGTTCACAACTGTTGTGCTGGTACAAGCCAAAATATTATGGGATTAGTAGAAAGAATCCACTTTGGTATGACTGGCACTTCATCATTCCTTGGATGAATGCGTGCCAGTGACCAAATATAGAAGTAATTATTTTCGGAGAAATGTAGATATACATGCTTTATTTGGAAATAGCGTCACACGCATTTAAAATTTAATCAATCAATGAAAATATTGTAGAAACAATAGGACAGTTTGTATTGTACTGATCAACCTGCTTAATTCCCTGTTCTCAAACTCAGTGTTGCGTTAAAGCCGTGTATTGTATCAATAATGGCTAATGTTCATATTTGACATGAGCACCTAATCACATTTAAAGTCCTGTCTGTCTCCTTGTCGTGTCAAACAAAGTGGAAAATATGGGAATTGTCATTACATCCCCATATAATAATCCTTTTTCTCAAGAAACAATTTTTACGTAGACATGCGAGATAACAAGACTAATATGTATGTCGTCTTCGTCATGTATGCATGTAGCTAATGTGTGTGTGCTTTACATGCTGGGAAAAATATTGTGATGACACCAACAAGACAAAAGAATGTATTGACACTTATGGACAGTCTAACGTGTCATAATAATATTGCTCCCACACAGCAAAAGCATTTCTCCAGCCAGGATGGACGTGGACGGTATATATTTTTGTCTGAAAAAGCGCTCTGCTCAGCAAATTCATAAGTATGTGATTTACATGAAAGTCTAAGCAAAATGTGCCTGCTTTGCATTTTGATTTTCTCACACAAGCAAGTTCAGTGCCAATAGGCCATCTCACAAGGCACCTATTACCTACATACAAAAGAACATGCCTATTTGCAACTTCTCAGGTATACCTGAAGTGAAGCCGCGTCTTTGCCGGTGCACTTACAAACGTGTTATAATAAAAGGTCTGAGTTTGAGCAAATAGCGATCGAGTATCAAAACGACGCTGTTTTTGATCATGAGCCTATGATAACACTTGGAAAGGGATAAAGGATTTAGCTTACAAGGAAAATCCTTTGTCTGTTTTCTCTTAACTTTATCAAATGAGCGTTAAATACACATTCACCTCTCTGTTCTTATGTATGTCCATTTCCTTATCTTTCATCTTGCTTTTTTCTTAAGCCTAAATTCCAACTCGTGTAATGTACACAGAACAAACACGGCAATGTGCTATATGCTCTATAAATGTACATAATACAGTGTCAAAGCTGCTCGAATTACTTTTGTTGCCTTGTATTATAGTAGAGCAGAGAGGGATATTATCATTATTGACGGACCAAGGCTCAAAAATAATGGTAATAATAGGGATAAATAATAGCAAAACGGTTTGAAGATATACTTTTATGTATATATGTGGATATAGCTAATGGGAATCATAATCATTATCCCTTTTCGTGTTTTTCTCCCTTGTTATGAAGCAAAAGTGTGAAAACTTTCTACACAATACTTTAATCTTCTATACTCTCTCACCGTTTTGATGGTTTCCTTCTGCTCTGCTTGTTTTAGTGTCGTGCGTCAAACTTGCTATTTGGTTTGGTGTGCAGAGAGATTTAGTGTTGAAAGCAGAGCAAAAAGTATTTATGAACAAAAACTACACTCTTTGTGGTTGTGTATACACAAGGAAAAGGTAATACTTCTTGGTAAGCGATTTTCTACGTAATTTTTCCGTTTGATCTGTATCATGAAATTTGTCCCCGTCACTGAACAAAAAGCAAAGGAATTATTGTCGGTCGATTCCACTCACTCAATGGGGAACAGAGAATGGTGTGAAGTATTATGATCCAACAAACAGCAGTTCAATAATATGCAATAGTTAGGGTAGCCGATAAAAGGATTAGAGAACAATTGATTGTGGACTCAATAGGCAGTTTCAAATCTGCCACTGTTCGTCTATATTCAATATGACTGATATTTGCCAGCTTCTGAATTGCATGCGATTTCCGGTCTTCGAATGAAGTCAAACGAAGTTGAAAGTTGATAGAATTTTCTCCAAACAGTAATTGAAAAGCAGATGTTGCAATTTTACGCCATTTAACTTTAATATAATAAATTTAAAATAAGCCTACTATATAGGTACGTCCAATTCTCCGCATATATATATCTTATCGTAATGGTGTGCATTACGTACATGAAATTGTCCGATAGATCTTTCCACTTTAACAGCTCAATTTCTTATTCAATTTTGGGGACAAGTTCACGACTGTCACACATAGCTGCACTACAAAACACCATATATATTTTTAGCAAAGAACGTAAACGCGTCTCTGTTATTATTTGTTTCTCCCTTGTTTAGATTTTCCCCTGAAAGAAAGAACATTTTCTCTCTGTTTCTGGCTGGAAGGTGTGAAAAAATAATATTATTGAATGCATCCTAAATTGAGGGTTTCGAACAGGATATGAGCATTATTATGTACAGCAGCAAAACATGGGTGCTTATACATGTTCAAAACAACAAAAAATAATATTATACATACATGCATTACATTACATTCAACATGGAACACAACGATGCTTACTAACGAAAACATTTATATTATAATATGCCGGAGCTCCTTTTGTAATATGAATCTGCAAATATTTTTAAACTTGGAGACAGGCGACAACGAGCAAGAGAAAAAATAACACCTTTTTTCGGTACAATCGATGTACGTACACAGATCGTTTCAGGATAATAAGGCATATCGGGGGATTGGATGGATTGTGTTGCTCCACCGTGTGCTCTCTTCTATTTCTGTGTTTAAAGGATGCTAATAAATAACAAGTCTTTTTTCATACGTTGAATTCGTTACGTGATATCTTCTCAAACATGTACATAGATAGAGGTAGCCTCTTGTACAGAGTTTCACAACACAGATCTAAACTACATACATATATAAACATGAAGGCATCATGTATCGTTATTTGTCACCCTGCAATATTCCTTTACTCTCTCTCTCTTCCCTACAACAACCATATCATTAGCAATCCTACGAAAGGTTGGACTTTCAGAGAGAGAGAAAAAAACTGTTTTTATTCCACATCTCATATTTTTATCATCATTATATTTGTTATTGTTATTCCCCTTGTAGTTTGCTGCCGGTATTTGGTGAATATTTACAATATACACACGAAGAAAGAGAAGAGAGGAAAAAGACGCAATAACGCACAATGCCAATTGAATCAAACTGCCAACCAAAACCAAATAACCGGACGAATAATAATAATATGATGATGATGATGAGGACAAAGTTACGAAAAGGAAACTCGATTCCATGTGGACATATATTAGTTATAATGTTGATGATGGCGTTTGTCGGACGGACATAGCATCGCGTTGCACTGCATTGGTCCTTTTACTTCAAAAATGGACAAAAGGCAATGAGGATTTAACAAAGCGAAATAAATAGTTTTGTTCGCTATAAGCATCTGTGTACTTTTCTATTGGAGAAGAAAAGTGCGAGGCTACAGTGAAAAAAAGTGGGAGCACAATGGATAAAATAACAAATAAGCAAGCGGTAATAATAAACTGATAACAGACATTGTACACCGTGTTTAGTATATACATGCCTGCATGCTGCTTCAATATACACGGTAAATTTGACAGCTTGATTTCATTCCTTTCTCAAAAGAAAGAGATGGATCTTATATACCAATATTACATGGGAGTAGCAAAGTGGATTTTGAAATGATGACGAATAATGAAATAATAATGTAGCTGAGTATACACAAGCACCGATAGAATTAGTGATATTATTACAAAGTATGTTGGATTGGATGGAGTTTATAATATATACATAAGTTTTTTTTGTATTCAAATGTCGAAATGAGTGAGAAGTATAATATTATAGATGTAATATTTGTCGGCTTGTGTAAGTGATCAAGCCTCTAATCATAAAAATGAAGTGCTTACATCCGCCCGCAAGACGCGACAAATGAATTTTTCATTCCCCCGAGTCCATACGTCATTAGGAGAAGAGCGTATAGAGGGACGACGGACGAGACGGGAGTGGATTCAAAAGAAAAAGAATGAAGATGGAGGACTGTATTATTAGTCAGGAGTAGTAGTAGGTATTATGTTTTTAATAAAAAAGAAGTTGGTGTGATTATTTTATTTTATTACTCAATTGAATCCAGAAGTCTTAAAGCAGTTTTCTGTTAGTTATGGCTTCTTGCTAAACTCCTGAGGCAATATTGTGAGCTTATGAAATGAAATGAAGAGGTATTTTTACAATGGATTAATGATCACCGTGATTATTATGTGAGGACGGTGATTGTGACGTGATGACGAGGACGACGACGACGACAACGATGCTGGCTTTACAAACTGATGATGATGATTTTGAGGGTGGAGACAGTTGATTGTGAAAAACGTGGAAAAAGTACATCGGAAGCACTTGGAGAAACTTAAATGTGTGTGTACGGCAAAATATAGATGGTTAAACATAAGTGTGCGTGCTCAATATGCTCATGCTTTATAGGTACGAGAAAGGTATTTTTCGAATGAATAATTTTGACGAAAAAGTTTTATTGGAGCAGGAAAAAAGCAAGGGAAAATTGATATTTAACGAAGCTACATCCAAAGAAAAGAAAATATTTTTAGGCAGTGGGGAAACTTTTTTTTTAAAAATTCAGTTCCCATCCCATTTAGTTTTCTTTTACTCCTTGTTTTAGGAAATTCTTTCTTCTTTGAAGTGGTAAGCTACAGCATAATTACATGCTGGCATATATCTATTATATATATGTGCTTCCATAATGTCTTTATTTCCATTGATTTAAAAAATCAGTTGCTCCTAAATTGCTTTTAACATAATATGCTTCTGTAGTGTTCAACATTGTTAAAAAGTCTTTTTCCTGTTGGAATGAATACGGGATTCACAATGTGCTCTTATTTGACTTGAAACCAATATCCAAGACCAAACTGCTGCTCTCAATTTTTTACCACTCATCATGCCAATGAAGCAAAATAATAACTATGTGGGTAAAGTAAATATAACGTAATATTAGGTTAGTCAACACGAGTTTCACAGCCAAGTGTATACACAATATACTGTACCGTACGCTGATCAACTGACCAGCTTCCTTCCACTTATCCCCTCACATCGTTTTCTGTCATTTTGTTATACATGCATATATTTTTATATGATTATGATTAACCTGACAAGTTGGAGTGAAAAGTGTTTTATTACATGAGCATGCAAGAATTATTGGGGTATATTAAATGGGGAGAGAAAAACACAGTTTGTGTCGGTAAGTCGTGTATATTATAGACATGTGATCCTGACTTTATTATATGCTGGTGTCCTTTCATAATAATTCTAGCTTTTTTGAGGATGCTATGTTCTATTCATTAAAAACCTTTCACGCGCATATATTGTTATGCTTTGGCTGACGTTTCAAGTCTGACTCTTGTATTTTTTTGGAGAGAACTGAATTTCATGTATATATTCCCCTTTCATCTTGCTGCCAACTTTTTTGATGGGCTAACCCTGTATTTATTCCTGTTACGATTTTACTGACTCATTCAATTTGTGCATGTGACGACGACGATGAAAATGACGGTGGTAGAGTGGATTGCTATAAATGTATACAAAACGAGTGAGCAGCAGCAGCAGCAGTTTAAGGGCTCTCTCTGGGAATTATTATGTGTCCAAATTATGCCGATTATGTTACACAACATGCATCGTCCTGCGAAGGTCATTTGATACTGTGTTATACATGTTTGTCCACTATTTCGCATTATTACATTACACACATTATTTCAGTAGGAACACTATGAAATTGTAGATTTAGATTCGAATGAATAACTTTGACGTATGCAAGGATTTTGGTCGCGCTGTATTTATCACATACATCTGTTAGATCCGCAAATCCAACATTCTCAGTAGCGTGGGTAAACGGTACCAAAAAAGTTTACAATTTACAAAATTAATGAGTATAAAATATCGTAAAGTAAATAAATAGAAATGAATTGAATAAATTGTAAAGATTACTTTGAGGATTTATTGCGTCACGTCTCTCTCTTTTTTCATCCTCGTTTTCCATCTCATTCCACTTTATAGTACGAGTCACAGTGGGTTGTCCTATCTAGCAATAAGTATTAACGACATGACAAGTTTTGTAGAAAATCATTGGGAAACAATGCAACTAAATGATGTAGGGAGTAAGTGGTAACAATGCTAACAATACAATGGTCCTTTTACTTGAGGTTTTAATTTGAGACTTTTGCTCACTCACAAGCAATATTGCACAACTCGATAATTCACGCTTGTGAGTTGATCCTCTCTACTCTGACGTTTTATTTTGGCGATACAATCAATTTCAGTGCAACATTATTCCCTCTGTTTCATGAGAAACGAAAGCAGGACAACAACATTAGTAGACTGTTGCAGATATTGACAATCGGCATAATGCATATTTTTATTTGTTGTCAGAAATCGATAGGAAAAATGTCCTTATGCGGCCAATTGTGTCCTGATTGACAACACGTGCCTTTCTCTTTGTCTCGCGTTTTTAAGTGACAGTGAGTCCTTGTGATTTAGGAGAATGTGACCTGATCAAATGTACATTCATTTCATTGAGGAAAACAAGAAAGAGCAATATTTATTAAAGTCTGCTGATAAAGTGCATTATGCAAACCACATTATGGGGCATTGTGATAAAAGCCCAAAGCGATTCCCCTCTCGGTTGATTTGATCAAATTTCTTGCCTCTCAACTCGGCGAGCAACGGTTTTAGTTAATATACTAAATGGAATGGATGCTGTGAGCTTCAGGTTTATGCTCTCTTTAAAATGATACACTCGTCGAGTAATCTCTGACAAGATCGTGAGAATGTAAAACAAAATGATGGGTCGGTGTGGTGGAGAAATGAGATATACTTTTTTAGACGTAGCGGATAGAGAAAGAATCCATTAACACAAGAAGAGGTCTCACCACCGCACCATATCACCAGTCAGATGAGTATCTTGCCGCAGGTTAAAATCCTTTATCTAGTCATTAACCTTCAATTAGCCCATTAGTGCGTGTGCCTTTTGAAGGGTTGGGAGATTAATGGATCAGTAAATTGATTTCGAAACTGTTAAGTGTTTTACCAACACATATATGGCATTTCTTAGATTTGTTGGCACAGAGAAGCCATACGAATTTTGTTTTGAAAATTTTTTTTGCAAGTTTCCAAGAAATTTTTAATTCTGCTACTTTTTGCGTTTAATATACTTATATTAAACGCGTCTAGAGAAGTTTATTCGTATGTGGCAAAGCCGAATCGTTCTACAACCTCATCCATCATTCGATTAGCAGAGCAAACGCTTTTATTGTGGAATAGGCCGCAATCTCAATTAAAAGCAATCCCTCCTTGTTAACCTCAATCAAGGAGCTTAAATGCATCGTGATTATACTCACATCACCATTTACCCAGAGAGAGTGTGAGTGTATAGAAAAGCTGGAAAATAAAACGAAGTTTTCTGTATTCTTCTCAACTAGCCAAATTGATTGCATGCACCACATCAAACCCAACGTAATGTATTTTAATTTTATGGAAAGGAGAAGGGAAAAATGAAGTGTAGTGCGCGGATGATTCTTTTTGATTCGATTCGATATTTTTTGGACGTTCACACAATAGCCACAAAGTTATTCATTATTAACAAATCATTGCTTTTATTAATATTACTTGGCTTGATATAAATGATTATGACAGGGGAATCCACTACTCACTCCGAGAGGCAGAATATCAATATGAAACGTACTGTTTAAACTCTGTACAAAAATGATGCACACGCTTTTGCTTTTGTTCACGGGAAAATGCAAGGCATCGCTTTTGTCTGAAGACACGAATGAATGAAGAATAGAGATGGAGCATTGATAATTCCCCGATTTTAAACATAAGTTGCTACTCTATTTTTTTATGTTGTGTTGAGAAACATTAATAGGACATTGGACAAATGAAAATGGAACAATATTTTCGAAAGCATGATATTTTGTTTGATTCTTCCGATTAAGATTATATCCCGCTCACGCTCTTGCTTGTTTGACTCTTGTTCTTAAAACTTGGTTTTGTGATGCGTAAATAGTGTCTGGGACTGTTTACAAGATTTGTGGAGGGAAAAGGAGGGATATTTAGAGACGCTTTTGATCTTGGTAATTGAATCAATTTGCTTTGATTGAAGAGAACGATAGCAGAAAAAATGGTTTGATTCTTTACAAAAATCTTTCTGTATCTGCCTCATGTCTTTGAAGAGAGCTGATCCTTGTAAGAAGCTTCTATAAACAAATCATGATGATAGAAACTACCGAGATTTATTTTTGTAAACTGACTGAGCATCAAGCAACAGCAGAACAGATAAAGAGCAGTCAGTCAGTTTTTTTAGAGAAAATCGTGAAGAGCTCAACGTTTTTATTATTTCTGTCTCTCTAAGAAATTAGCATACATTTATTTGGACTGCTCAACTGAAATCAGGGCTCTGTATGTTTTACGATAGTTTAAAACAGTATTGCCACATGCCACTAAAAAATCATCGCAGCATCACGATCATCATCATGACTGTTTACTTGTGCAATACTGTTCTGTAGGATCACAAAAAATTTGCATGTTTATCATCCGGAGAGACGACGACGGCTTGTTGTTGATGAGCTCAGTAAATCTTTGCTGATCTGCATGCATGAGACTCTGAGTAGTTAAATTTTATAGTTGTTGGTAACTATTTCAATCAGTTCTCATTACAAGACGACATTAAAGATTGAGATGAAAATGCACAATAAAAGGAGTCCTGCTCGAATCAAACACACAAAGACTTAACTCAACTCAAGTATAGCAATATTATGAATATGAATGATACTATTTTAGCAAATTTACAGTCGCTCCTTCAACCTCTGGACAACCAGCTCAACAACAGCAAATAAGTTTTTTTAAAGGAGTCTTAAATGGAATGGAGACATGAGCAATTTAACTTTTTATTTGGTACATTTGTGTTACTGGTATACATTTTCTCTCGTATTTGCGGTCTATTTAATAATAATATGCATGTTTGCCTTCTCCATTTGCTTCTAGTCTTTCTTTTCTTTGTCCCCCGTGTTTGTACATGTTTTTATCACCAATTCATATATATATGCTCATTTAAATGTTGCTATCATGTTGTTCAATAATTCTCGTGTGTATTATTACATAGAGTTGACCTCTCGCAGGCAGGAGGATGATCCATCTCCTTCCCACATCCT
Source organism: Orchesella cincta (assembly GCA_001718145.1). Taxonomy (NCBI): domain Eukaryota; kingdom Metazoa; phylum Arthropoda; class Collembola; order Entomobryomorpha; family Orchesellidae; genus Orchesella; species Orchesella cincta. The sequence continues at coordinate 87,763 of LJIJ01000430.1, forward strand.
TCAAGAACAAGTTGTAGACAGACGCGAGGTAATTTTTCATTTTGCCATATTGTCCACGTCAAGCTGTGCCATAGAAAAAATTTTAAATGAAAGCCAGTAGCATTAAACATGCAATAAACATCATGTTCGTGGTGATGCAGATCATGTTATTTTCTGAGCTGTTGTTGTAACGCACATTTGAGAGAACGACAGTTAGTTTCCATTCAGTTTAATGTACATCTCATCATCTCTCACTCTGGGGATTTTACTACCGTAAAATAAAGTAACCACATCGTCATCATCATCATAAAATTTTTGGTCATTGTCAAGGGCCATAACCATACATACTTATGATGCTGCTACTTTATATGATTACAAATAAGTAAGACTGAAATGAGATGAGAGTAAACCTCGGAAGTAAGTTTGTTTTTCTTGGGCATATTCATAATAGGATGGTTGGAAGATAATAGGATATTCTAGTGTCACAGATGCACTCAAGTAGGAAGGCAGCCAACCGGGTGAGAATAACTAATGACTTTTAAAGAGGCGTTAAACGGACTTTTATGAGGGTGACGGTAACTAATGGTACTTTTTGCGACGTGTGTACAACTTACAAGCTTGCATGCACACAAACATCTAGACGTGACCGCAATCCTCTGCATAAACTAATGCTGTTCAACTAGCACTAATTTTCAGGCCTGTGAAATTCATGTAATAATGATAGAATGGATATAGGGATGAAGATGTTTTTCTTGAGGGAAGTTGCCAGTGAAAGGCAGAATGGGTAGAAAAGAAATATTCTACAAAAACTGTAATGCTAAAGTAATTTTTGTGTGCTCAGGGTGTAGTGAGAAAAGATGCTAATAAATTGTACGGCTATTAATTCGATTTGTATACATAACTAATTGTAATTATCCTTTGGAGCTCCTTTTGTACAAGTGTTCAGCACAACCAATAACTCACCGGCGGGTTTCTCTGCTGGTCGTAATTAAAATCTTGATGACGAAGCCGGTGAAAAGGCTATTCATCACGGGGTACAATGCATATTATTACAAACCGCTAATTTATTCGTTAAAATGGCAAATTAGTGGATTTGATGTTGAACGGGGCAAAGAAATACTTACTCATTCAAGCAGCTGCAGTTGAAGGGTTGGTTGGCTTTACTCCTTTTTAGTTAGACTTGCCATAAAATCTGCATAAATCCAAGTTTAAAGAGTTTTTTTTGCACATCGTCAGGCCAAACGCATAACCACTGTCTATTACTTGGTGAAAACGAATTCCGGGAAGGGAAGGGAAGAGGGTTGGTTGCTATAAAATTGAATGAGATGATGAAGACGTTTTTATTACATTCTATAACAAATCTCAAAGAAGTTATCTCTGAGTTAAAAAAAGCGAGGGAAACATTCATAAAATTGTAAGCTTGTTAACACCTCATTTGAATAATATGCTGCTGATGATGATAATATAATCACAGTTTGAGAATGAGAATTATGTAGCGTGCTGTCAAGTAGGCACTAAAAATACTATTCAGACTAGAGATTACATTTCATCAGCCACCACAGGAACTCTCATGCGTGAAATATGCTTTATGGAACAAAATTACCTCTCTTTTACACGATGCAAATGATTCATTAAGGGTCATTACTTATGTAATCATGCTTATCTAGTCCTTTTCATTCCCCGCCACTTTTTATCCGTCCATACAATATGTACAGAGCTGAATGACTGAATGAATGCCTCTCTTGTCCACAAACATAATGCAAATAGTAATGGATGGCGACAGGTTGCTAATGTAAATGATATTTTCAATTGGACGGAGGAGAAAAAGGCTTGAGGAGAGCACTGCAGGAATTATCCTTGAAAAACTATAAAAAAAACACGGTGTGTACAGAGCTCATTTACAAGAAAAGCATGACTACCATTTCATTTCTTAAACATTCCTCCACTAATCAACAAATTACATGCTTTTTAGAGGCAAAAAGTACTTTTCTTGACAAGGCAAACCGAGATGTAAAAAGGGTTTTCAAGAAACGGTAAAGCACATGATGGGGATGATGATGATGATTGTGATGTGATGGTGGAGGACAAGACATAACTTTTATACAAACAATCACAATGGTAAACACGAGAGTACTATTACGTGATGGCAAAAAGCACGAAATTCATGATGATGTGATATAAGTACTTACTTCAACTCCAACATGAACATATTTTTGTGTTGTGTTGAATAATAATATCAATTCTTGTGACTAGTCGTTTTTCTCTAGTATTTTCTGTTTTTCTTTACATTTTTAGACACGGACAGACATGTGTATGGATGGTGAAGGAGGATGAAAGCTGAATCGTAATTTATGGCTGTGCATCGGCACTCGGCAAAGAAAAAAGTTTAAGCAAAAAAAGTAAAGCATCGCATTCAACACGGAGCTCAAGGCACACAGTCAGTTTTGTGCTAATGAGTTGGACACATACCGTTCTTTCATATAGGAAAGTATAGAGTAGAGGCATTCGTATATTCATCTGTACTTGTAAACTTCAACCTGAACCCATGTAATCAAATGTAGTTTTTATTCTTTTGGCAAATTGTAAAACTCCAACATTCTTCTTTCTTGTTACAATTTCAACTTTCAACGCAACTCGTTAATAGAGATGTTCTTCTCTCTAATCGTTAGCTTTTTTATTTGAATCAAAAGAAAAGAAAGAAATGATGCATATAGGCATGCTTGTATGGACACATGGAAGGAACGTCAACGTCAACTTGCTTGAGCAGACGACAAACTAACGCTCATCATATTATATACTTTTTTACGGCAACAATTTATATGAACATTTCATTACGCGAATAATATGAAAAATATTTTTCTCTGAATATTTTTTTTCTCTCTCCTCTTCTTCAAAAGCTGTCACTTTAAACTACAATTCATTTGATGTTGTACGTTTTTTATTGGGATAGACAAACTGATGAGGATAGAGCTGAGCGAGTGGAAGTATATGGTTTGCGGGCATGTGTAAAAAACATAGTTGGTTGGTTTTGGTTTGGTGTGATGATGAGAGATGAGATGAAGTACCCTAATAGTAGTGTAGTGTACTGCTGCTGTTGAAAAAAATGAGCGGAGATAGAAAAAGGAAAAGAGGAAGAATAAGAAGAAAGGGTTCATAACCAGCGTCATGTGTATCATACTGCCGCAGTTTTCATCATTATCTTCAATCATCATATTGTGATCTATGGAATGAAAACTGTGATGATTCATATAAAGAAAAATATATTGTGGTGATGGTGTGGTAAAAGAGTAGTGTGGTACACACAGATTGAAGTAATATCAACTTGTGCACCACTGTCCATTACTACTTTAATAAAATTGAGTATCATTCACTGTGCGCTATTATGAGGAGTACACATATTTATGGAGGATACTTTTATAGAGATGCCGCTCGGTAACAAAAGATCCAATTTGAGTGTTTCACTGTAAAATTGCTGATTCATAATAATACGGAATGACGACTGGCTGACAAAGAGTGAGAGAGCTAGTCGGTGTTGTACAGAAACTTTGCGTTTATAAGCTTAGCTTAGATGCTATTAAGGGTTTTCAAAAGTTGGAAATTATTTTATAACGGTATCAGATTAAATAAAAGCGAACTTCCAAAACCGTAGTTTAGTAAAATTAATATATCTCGCTGAAATTTTAATTTAATACTAAACCTGCGTACTTTCAAGAGAGTGAATTCTAGGATTCTGTATTGATAATCTACAGCGTAATAAACCTTTTGATTCGAAGATCAAATTACATCACCATTTAAGCACGAGTTATAGCGTTGAAAAGATTGGCAAATAGAGTGAGCATGAAGTAGACATCTACATAGACATATACTATCGAGAACCAGCTCTCACTCCACTCTGTTATTATACAATTTAGTGTATCGTAACAAACTGAACGCACAATTAAACTGGGTTAGTATACATACTTTCCAAACAGTAATGTTACTTGAAAAGTGTCGACTCTGCTTTAATAATGGTTAGAATATTGCGTGAGTTTTTCCTTTAGTAGCTTATAATATGATGACGCACTTTATTACGTGTTCTGTAAATATAACAAATGTGCATATACGTATACATTTATATTATTATTCCTCCCACCTCTATTAATTTCTTGTGCAGCTCATTGTTAGGAAGTAATAATGAACCCTCAAAATTGACTCTAGTGGGACAGATGACGCTCATATGTCATAATTTCGTGAGAGAAGCACTTCATTATTTTGAAATCATGTCATGTACTAACACAGTCGCACATTGTACATAATATGTAACTGACTGTGTATTTAATGTATTGATTTAAGAAACCAATCAAATTACACGTTCAACACAATATGAATTATGGATACTAGCCGTTTTCGTGTCAACTGAATTAACTACAAACGTGCCAATAACACCTTGTTACAAACTGCAAAGTTAGCAGATTGCAACTTTAAAAAAAATATTTTTAAAATATTGAATTAGCTTGGAATTGCGAAATATTTCAGGAAATGTATTTTAGGCATAAAAGACAAATGTAGCTCAGGATCCCAGAAGCTACCTTACATTTAGAATTAAATATGAAAAACATCGATACGTACGTAGATTTAATGCAATTTTTGCTATAAGCAGCCAGCAATAATTGAAACATTTCTTTCTCGATATGAAAAACTTTGCAGTTAAAATTAATATGATCTTAAGAAGATCGATAAATTTCATAGTCTTCATTTGTGCATACTGACGGGCATTTGGTAAATGAATATCAGAAGCATTATTGTTTACACTCATAAATGAGAGAAAGTTAAGCTAGGTATTTTCCTTTTAATGAAAAACTATTCCATCTTATTTTCACTAGGTCAATTTTTACCAGTGTAGCACTTTTTCTCATATTACCATACTTAAAAGCGTTACTTTAGAAGAAGAAAATATGCATATACCCGACATATCGACGTAAGTACGTCTTTGATTTAATACAGTTTTCAAGAATTTCATATTATTCTATAAGGTCTCATATTTTCCTATTGTTAGCGCTACTCGATGATTATAAGGAGTAAAAGTTGATGATTTAGTTTACACTGGTTTTGGCTTCTTGCTTCTATCTAATCATGCTCATCGTGATCATCACATCCCTACCACTATCATCATCATCAAAGCACTCACACGCAATATAGCACGTAGGAGTGTCATCTTTTTATTTGCGCTTCTTTTCTCCTCATTTTTTCTCTCATCATCATCACATCACCAACATGTTTGCTGGAGTTTGCACTTAACACACCCTTTGTTAGTTGGAAATCTGTCAATTGTCACCAGAAAAGCCTCATCAGCAACACCATTACCATTACTATTGCACCACAAGGGTTGTTTTGTATCTCACTCTTTCTCTCCTCCAGTCTTCATCCAATATAACTTCTTTATCGGTTCCCTTGTTTTCCAAGTGTTCTACGCGAGCACAGCAAACAACTGGTGTGAATAGGGAGGAGGAGGAGGAAAAGTGACAATTTAAAAAAAAGTCTGTCAGTCAACATCGTGTTTTTGCAAAGATTGATGCAATTAGTTCATCACTAACTACCGCGTTGCTCTCTCGAGAACTTTGATTCTGATCACGAAATGAATTAGGTAACTACTACACATTATATTGTAGCCCCTTTATAGTATCGTATATAAAATGTGCCATTCTTTTAGCAATAGACCCGTAATTCGAGTTGAGTTATGATACCATATTATAACATTGTATGTAGCTTTGTAAGCGTGTGGATGAGCACTCTGCACATTTTGATCGGCATCGGCTCATAATCTTTGAGAATTAAATGCTTGTTTAGGAGGGACACACTATCATCCCACTGTTTTAAAAGGATGAAGGTGTAGAAAATTGAAACTGACGTGATGAGTGCCATAAGGGCAGTGTAATGATTAATAACGGCTTTCACGCCACATCATCATCATATCATTTGAGCTGAGAGAGCACGTTCAAGTATGTACATAACACTTTGTAATTTAAAGGTGTACATAAAAATATTACAGCCCATTAGCTATAACCATAGCGTGAACCATTTCCTCACTACCAGAGATGATAATATATGAGTTTACGGACAAAACCATGAGAGCATAGTGCTTTTAGGTAAACTTTTTTTTATTTCTTGTTGTTCTTGGTCTTTGGTCATCAGATTACTTACTTCTTCTCACTCACAAAAAAAAGTTTCTACCTCCTTCCTTTTTATGAAGCCATTCAAATCATAAGAAAAAAGTGTGGACCATCATTATTGTAATGCTCCATTATGGGCGTAAATAATGTTAGGCACTTGGAACAAAAAAAAGTTTTTGAAACAGCTCGTTGAAAGCAAACTGCTCATTTCTTCGTCAAGGACCGACAAAAATCAAGTGAGCCATGGATGGCAATAATGGCATGCCCTATTGAAGTTGAAACGATCCGTGCCGTGTGGGGCATACTAATACAGTGTGTGTACTTACCGCACCTCGTGTAATTGGTTTACTATGCTTGTAAAAGGAAATTGGAGAGAGGAGTTTGGAAAAATAAGAGAATAGGGCAAATCCATATCCGCTGTAATATATTATGCTGGTTTACCAGAGTTTGAACATATTGTGCACTTCATCATGTACATATTGTGAAGGAGTTTGTGGAATATTTTGCATTGAATACATTTTGTTGTTAGTTGTAACAATTTCGACATGCCTTTTCTTTTCGTCTTTCTTTGAGTATCTTACTTCAAATGAGTGAGTGTATAGTTTGTGCGTATGTTTCTAGCTGCTAGAGATGATGTTGATTTGTTCATGTTCATTCATTCATTCAGAAACACACGCTTCCATGACTTTCACACTCGTACTAGTGTTAATGTTTGAATGGCCTTTGAAAAAATTGGGGAACATAACGAACATGTTGTGTTTTAAGAAGTAGTGTACACTCGCTCGTATGCATATATACATATGAAAAAGGATTTCTGGGCGAAATTAGATGTGAAAACAAGAGGTGGTGCAAGACCTAATGAAGCGTAACATTTTAACGACTTCTAAGGGCTCTCCAATCCAACTCACACTCACTCCTTTTCTCTCTCTCTGAAGAATTCGGAGAATGTGTTGACGTGCCTCATCCGTGTGAGTCGAGCACAAAGTACATGAAGTGAACTTGTAATTGGGATGCACGTATGAATAATAGGCATTCATGTATAGTTTAAACTATATACAAAGGAGTGTAGGGCACACAAGTAAGTAGGATTAAGTGGAGGACTGTTTTAATGATGATTTTTTGGTTTGTCATTCTGATTTATTGGTACAATATATGTTTGTATTACCAACCATCGACTTTGGCTGCATCATAAAACGGTAAAATGAAAAGTGCGAAACACAGCATGATAAACTATATGGCTGCGTTTCCGCAAAATCCTATATAAAAAGCGTGTCCAACATTTTCCTTTCAATTAAGCGACTTTTCCGTCCTTTAGAGCTTAGTTTATACTTCATCTTATATATCGTTTTTAGATTTTGCTTTCCCCATTGGCTTATAATTTCTAGATGTAGAAATGAGAGAATAGGGAATTTCTTGTTTGAAGAGTAGAAACAACAGCAAAATCAAATGTTACTTTGTTTGTATTATAATGAGTCAAGTTGTGTATTTGTTTGCTCTTTAGTCATCAACTTTTACGTGACCATTTGTCAAATTGCTCGCTGCCTGTCGTGGTAGATCAAAGACGGATAATGATGATAATATTGTTATCCATGGCATGACTCTGACTCCATTAAACTTTCAGAAAGTCGGATTACAAATATACTTCCCCGTAGATAGATTCTTCTAATACGTTGGGATGCTGGTTGTAAACTTGCAAGTAAATATATAGACTATATTCATGTCATAAGTTCATGAGGATTCTTGCTTAGCTTTTGTTAATGTAACAACATTAAGAAAATAATTAAATGTTGATTGTATTGTTACTTTTGCTTTTCAGCAACATTGGGACTTGCATAGTTGACGTTTACAAAACTTTCTTCAGTTATATGAAGTTTTGTTTCTTGCATTAGTTTGTTGTTTGTCTCAACATCTCAGATATTCACATCTCACAATTCGCCCAGCCGAATGTTTGGTTAATTATGACTGCTTTCCAGCATAATCGTGTAGTAAAATATGTGTTTGCTTGCAAACACGTTTTGAGAAACAAAAACAAGAAGCTAGAATGAATGAGTCTTCTATTCATGCATTAAAAGACCTATAAGCATGTAGCTTTCTTTGCTGTTTTCATAATAATGGTTTTTAATTAATGAAGTGTACATATCCAAATATATGTGATGTTTAGATTTAGATATTTCACATAATTTAGTACTTGCTATGTTTATGCTGGCACAACAAATCTAACTGAGGAAGTAAGCAAGTCTCTAGGATCATTTCTAACTTCAGGAGATTTTAAATGTACCACAACCTCCCAACTTCCAGCTTCAGCGTTGACAACGAACTGGTCGGTGAATGCTACTACTTCCTCGTTATCCTTGAGCCACCTCACTTCCAAACTTTCTCCAGAGACCTCATTACCAGGTGCACGAAGCTGACCCAGCTTCAACGTCTCTACCGCTACCTCCCGTGTTCCATCTGATGAAGTGGCATTTGAAACCGCGACTTCATCAATGAGCGAAATCCTCTCAAGAAACTGCGCCCACATACCTTCCTGACAAACAGGGCAAAATCTGTTGTGTGTCATGTTCCGCATCAAGCAACCCTCGTTGGTTGGACGGTATCTCTTTGTGCGCCATGTATCCCAAGTTGGGTATGCTGAGACGTGATCTGGTGACATGACAAATTCCTCTTCCGTGCCATATTCATGGAGAGAAATCGAGCAAATCATTCGTGGAATGTCTGGATTAGTTGAGTCCGTTTTTGAGCGAACTGATAATTTATAAAAATGAAAACGATTATTACTAGCTCATCTGAAAACATATATGCGAAGCAATTTACGCTAACAAAATTAGTGCTTTTGCATACCACTAAAATTGTGAGACCCAGACGAAAGCCCTTCATCGCCGTACCATCCATAGAACTCTCTATCATCAAAGCCAGATGACTTCCACGGAAGTACTTCTCCGTCCAACAGGAATTCCAGACTGTCCTCTTCTCCAGCAGCGCTTACCGTTACTTCCAAGTACCATCGGTTAAATTGGCCATTAGAGGTGAAAGTAAATGATCTAGATCCACGGCTAAGATCATACCAGGGGTATTCTAATAAACGCCAAATGGCACGCTCCTCTCTCTTTTCGCTACTTAGCCAGGCTGTCCAACCCAATGTATTTAAGGAGCTGGCTGAATTGACTCCAGAATATACAGATCCATCATCATATTCCTAGTGATAATTGACACAATAGAATCAAATATTATTTTGAATAGAGAACTGTATAAACACCTGAGTTTATATTAATATTTCTGAAAGGGCAAATAAATATTTTTCTACGCCGTACCTCACCAACATCCACGAAGTTATGGCCCATCTCTGTTAAGAAGTTGGTTTTAAAAATTTAGATTTAATTATCTTATAATTCTTAACATACTTTGATTGCTCAGATATTATTTTAATACCGTGACGGAGAACCACGGTACCAGTTCTATTGCTCCTGGTAGAGATGACAAATTCACCACCCAACCCTCCATAAAAGTCATCATTTCCGATAATACTGGGATAGTCACAGCCGGAAGTTCCAGTTAGGCGACATACTTGTCTTGCATATGCAGAATTTCCGGGAAATATTCCTCTCAACTGGCCGCTTTCTCGGTAGAGACGGAATGGAGTGTTCTTTGCTCCGTTGTATCCAATTCCAGACTCTTCACTTTCTACATAAATTGCCCATATATTGAAAACTGGTAAGTAGCTTCGGAAAGTAGTTCCAGCAAACATTTCATCAGTCAAGCGTTGCATGTCATCAAAAAACTCCTCTTTTTCTGAGGCAGTATATCCATCTCCCATAAATACCACGTCAATCCTGTTCTCTTTAGGTCCACCGACAACAATCTCTCGGATTTCTGGATCTGCTGTGTTTGCCTGATTTAGTTGGAGGGGTTCCACCTTGGTGTGGGATTTACATACCAAACTCATATAAGCATATGCTTCCTCTTCCTTTTTGGCGTAGACGTCTATTATGCGTGCATCTTTATCTGTTGGTTTTATTAAAGACCCTGCAGGAGGTTTGATGGCCGGTCTGATGGAATATTTGAATCCGGTCTCCTTCTCAAAACCACGGTAATTTGGCACAAACTCTTCTTCAATGAGAATGCATGCATAGTTATCTTCAGGTGACTGGTGAAACTTGATGTGATGAGCCTGTCCAGCTCTGGAATATTGACAAAAATGGTGTGATAATTAAAGATGTCTAATTAGAGTAATTTTTGTAAACTAAGTATTTTAAATAAATAACAAGAACCCTTTTTACATTTGCGTGACGAAGACACAAAATATCGACAAAGCCGAAAAATGTTTCATTTTGCCCTTATTTTCAGCAAATACTATGTCCAGTGTTTTATGTCCTTCTTGGAGTACCCAACTACTGAAATAAACACTCTAACTCTTCGTAAATTGAATGTGTTATACCTAATAGATTTTTGTTATCAGAGCTCCGATAATATTGGATTTCGATTGAAGGTTTGTTTGGATTTTAAATGTGTTCCACAAAGTGCAGTCAAAACTAAGTCTGGAATTAATTTCTGGGTTAGGATTATACTGGATTATTATAACAAGGATATTTTGAGAAAAAATGCGAGTGATGGACAACAAAACAGCGCTGTATATCATTTAATTGCTAGTTTATATGGTATTGTAACATAAATAGGAATGATAAAATGCTCATCCATCATTTGTGCCAAAATAAAACATCAAAATGTTATCAAGGTATTAAAACCGAAAATGGGATTAAGCACATGAATTTATTTTTGATGAGTGAAGTGTTTAACAAGACTAATCAGTTCATATTAATAAATTAAAGTATTACATAATTGGTCAAAGTATCAAGCGTTTATGATCATTTTCAAACATTGGGTACTACAAAATTTTGAGATGATGTTAACAAATTTCTTGGGTCATTGCGAACTTCTGTGGTGTTGAAATGTACTTCAACCGCCCAATTTCCTGGTTCAGCGTTAACCGTAAATTGGTCCCTGAGTTCAGTTTGCTCTTGATTGTTACGGACCCACTTCACCTCCAAGGTCTCTCCAGGAACTTCATTACCTGGTTCTCGAAGCTGTCCCAGCTTCAGCGTGTTTACGGTTACCTCTCGCATTCCATTGGAACTGGATTCGGACACGGTGACATTGTCGATGAGGGAGACACGTTCCAAAAACTGTGCCCACATTCCTTCTTGGCATACAGGGCAGAAGTGGTTGGTGGTCATGTTTCTCATCAAACAACCTTCACTCGTTGGTCGGAAGGATTTGCGGTAGTTTATGTTCCAAGTGGGGTAAGCTGAGACGTAGGAATTGTCCATGTGGAACTCATCCTCAGTTCCATACTCATGAAGACGGATTGAGCAAATCATTCTGGGAATATTGGGGTTCGTCGAGTTTGTTTTTGACCTCACTACAATTCATTAAAATGCGCAACATTAAAGACTGCATGAATTGCTACAATTATCATGAAACGGAGAATTGTCTGCATATTATATTTGTACCTGTAAGTGTGTGTCGTCCAGCAGACAGGCCTTCATTTGCACCCCATTCATAAAACTCTCTGTCATCATAGCCAGTAGTTTTCCAGGGTAAGATTTCCCCATCTAATGTAAATTCAAGAGAATCTTCTTCTCCGGCAGCGCTGACGGTCAGAACAAGGTTCCAACGAGCATAGTTGCCGTCTGAGGTAAAATCAAAAGTTTGGGGACCCAGCCTATTCAGATCTGCCCATGGATATTCTAAAAGCCTGTAGATTGCTTTTTCTTCCTTCTGTTCTCCCGACAGCCAAGCAGTCCAACCAAGAGATGCGACTGACGATGCGTAATTCACCCCACGGTAAGCTTGGCCATTGTCATATTCCTTGTAGAAAAACATATTTTGTCAATGAATGGCGTTTCAGATAAAAAACTAGAAGCAAAAATTGCATTGCGTTGCTTACCTCTCCAACATACACGAAGTTATGGCCCATTTCATCTTATCCCATTAAATCAATAGCCCATCATTTTTTAGCCCATAGCAAAATCAAATAAGAAAATTAAAACATTTAATACTTCAAAATTAAATATTACCAAATAAATAATAATTTTTATAAACTAGTAACACTCACGCCTAAGAACAGTCGTTCCAGTTCTCTCACTTCTAGTTGAAATGACGAATTCACCACCAAGACCTCCGTAGAAATCATCATTGCCAATAATGCTTGGGTAATCGCAGCCGGAAGCTCCAGTCAACGCGCATACCTGTCTAGCATACCCAGCATTTCCAGGATATATTCCTCTCAACTGGCCGCTTTCTCTGTAGAGCTCAAATGGAGTGTTCTTTGGTCCATCGTAACCGATTCCCGACTCTTGGCTCTCTACATACACGGCCCAAATATTGAAGACGGGCAAGTAGCTACGGAACGTTACCCCATTAAACATTTCAGTGGTTAGACGTTGCATGTCATCAAAGAACTCTTCTCTTTCGGATGCCGTGTATCCATCACCCATAAATACCACGTCAATCCTGTTCCGCTGATCTCCACCATCAACTATCTTACGAATTTCTGGACCCTGTTTTCCAACACTTTTAAGTGGCTCAACTTTCCGAACGGTTTTGCAGAGAGAGTCCATAAAAGCTTGTGCAGCTTCATGCTTTCTTGCAAAAATTTCGACAATTTTAGCATCTGGGTGGGGTGGTAATTTGACATCCTGTGGGAGCTTTTCTGCTTCTCTTACAGAATATTTGAAACCTAGTTCATCATTGGGTTCCAAACCGCGGTACTTGGGAAGATAATCATCCTCAATTAAAGTACACGAATGGTCAATGGAGGGATCTTGGTGAAATTTGATGTAATATGCTTGACCAGCTCTGTTTAATGTACAAATAATTTACCTATAGTTAATATGAAATATTTATATTTATCAAAAAATGTTATAACGGAGCTTAGAACTTACATTTGCTGGACTAATGCAAAAAGTATCAAGTATTTCATTATTGAGTTATTTTCTCAGTAAATTATTGTGCCGATATTCTGAAACCTTTCAAAAACGACTGACTGTGAATTCTGCACGAAAAATTAAATAACTTATTTGACATGGCAGTTCATCGATTTTAATCTTCGTATCAGATATGTATTTAATGATTCCCATTACATAAATAATGGATTTAATCTGTGCGAAAAATGACAGGACAGATTAGCAAGCTGAACAATGGATTAAAAAAGTCAGTAACCAGAGCATGGTCAAAGGTTTGATCATTTAAGATAACTGGATTATTTAGGCCGCATGATTTTCCATCAATATTTAAGTAATGAGTTCACAGCATAAATTCGCATCATGGGAGGATTATCTTGTCGTACCAGTACAGTTTATAACCAGTTGTGTCTACAGGCTCTTGATGCGACTTGACTTTTGTCACAGGCAAATGTTGAATAAAAATTCATTTTGTCATCTAATCCAACTTCTGCTTCTATTATGCATATACCTAAAAAATCGAACAATTATTTGTTTTAAATGGCATTAAGGATGTAAGGAAGTGAATAGTAAAAATATGCGACGCTTTATAATGAATATAATTATTTTTTATTCCTTGTCGTAAATAAATATACATGATTCGATATTACGTGGTTTAAATTATACTGGAGGTACAGTAAATGTCTGAGTGGAGGTTAGCAGATTTTGGGGATCATTTCTGACCTCTGTTGTGTTAAAATGAACTTGGCACGCCCAACTACCAGGTGCAGCATTGATGGTGAACTGATCCCTGAGCTCTTCTTGTTCAGAGTTATTGAGAATCCACTTAACTTCCAAAGTCTCTCCAGGCACTTCATTACCAGGTGCTCGAAGCTGACCAAGCTTCAGAGTGTTCACGGTTACCTCTCGCAATCCATTTGAGCTGGAATCCGCTACGGTAACATTATCAATGAGGGAAACCCGTTCTAAGAACTGAGCCCACATTCCTTCTTGGCAAACGGGGCAGAATTGGGCGTGTGTCATGTTTCTCATGAGACAACCTGCGTTTGTGGGTCGGAGTGACTTGAGACGCCAAACGTCCCAAGTGGGGTACGCTGACACGTGAGTATTGTCTGCAACAAATTCATCCTCATTTCCAAACTCGTGCAAAGTGATGGAACATATCATTCTTGGAATGTCAGGGTGAGTGGAAGCCGTTTTGGAGCGAACTATTAAAGTTATCATTAATTTCCCATTGTCAAACTGTTCGCTATCATCAGAGTTTCAAATATTTTAGTAATGGGTATACCTGTAAAATTGTGTGCACCGGCTCTGAAACCCTGAGTACCGGACCAACTGTAAAACTCGCGATCATCAAAACCAGTGGTAGTCCATGGAAGTACTTCACCATCAAGCAAAAATTCCAAGCTGTCAGCTTCTCCAGCTGCACTGACAGAAACGAGCATATACCAACGGTCATAATTTCCATCTGATAAAAAGTTGAAGGACTGTGGTCCTTTGCTAAGATCTGCCCATGGGTACTGCAACAATCTGAACATGGCCCTTTCTTCCCTCTTGGTACCAGTTGTGAGCCATGAGGTCCACCCAAGATTTGCGAGGTTACGAGCAGCATTAACTCCAGAGTAGACTTGTCCATTATCATATTCCTAAGATGAAAACATAACTTCAAATACATCTACAATGATTAGAATAAATTGTATATTGCAAATAATTTTTTTCTACACCGTACCTCACCAACATCCACGAAATTATGACCCATCTCTATTTAGAAGTTAGTTTAAAAAATTAAATTTACGCTTAGTGACATTATAATTAAAATATTTCTTAATATATTTTTGTTGTTCATATATTATTTTTTCAATACCGTGACGGAGAACCACAGTACCAGTCCTAGCACTCTTGGTAGAAATGACAAATTCACCACCCAAACCTCCATAAAAGTCATCATTTCCAATGATACTAGGGTAGTCGCAACCTGAAGCTCCAGTCAATGCGCATACTTGTCTTGCACGAGCAGAATTTCCAGGGAAGATTCCACGAAGTTGACCACTCTCTCTGTAAAGCTCAAATGGGGTGTTCTTTGGCCCATCATACCCAATTCCAGACTCTTCACTCTCAACGTAAATGGCCCAAATATTGAAGACAGGTAAATAGCTACGGAAGGTTATCCCATTAAACATTTCAGTAGTCAGACGCTGCATGTCATCAAAAAATAACTCCTTTTCTGATGCAGTGTATCCATCACCCATAAAAACAACATCAATTCTGTTTCTTTGATCCCCTCCATCCACAATTTTTCTTATTTCGGGATCTGCGGTTATGACTCCGTCCTCAACTGAATTCCAGGCTGGAACATTTTTCTGAGACTTGCACATTGATTGAAGTAAGGCTGAAGCTGACTTTTCAGTTTTTGCAAAAACCTCTACAATCTTGGCGTCGCTTTTAAGCTCGAGCATAGTATCTGCAGGTGTTTTAATGGCAGGTTTTGAGGAAAATTTAAACTCATTTTCATCGTCAGTTTCAAACCCTCTGTATTGAGGAATGAAGTCATTTTCCAAAATGATACATGAGTGATTTTCTTCCGGGGATTGACGGAATTTAATGTGGTGGGCTTGCCCATAGCTAAAAACATGCAAGAGAGGAAAGTTATCACATTTTTACCGATGTCTCAAAACGCCCCAGAAACTTTTCCAGCAAACCTACACTGAAATCTATTATATATGGAAAAGTAAATAAAATTCAGGAAGTACTTACATTTGGGCCACCAAAGCACATAGCAAAATTAAAGTTTTCATGATTTCTGCCGTCATGAATAAATATAAAGGTAATGTTAATTACTCCTTCCACTGCCGAGTTGACAATGATTATGCATTTATGGAGGATATCGATTTTATTTTCGATGATGGAGACTGGGATTTTGCTGCATCAACACTAATCAGCAACTACCTTAAACATCATCACAAACAAATAGCACCGCTTTTATTCCTCTGACATTGGATCTTATTATTCGTGACACAGACAGACGTGCAAAGTGCTGATTAAGGGAAACGGATAAATTGCAGTGCAGGTAATCCCAAGCAAACCTTGGAAAACAATAATTGATATCAGCAAGTTTTGTTCCATTTTATGTCAGTACACATGTCACGTTCAGCAAAACATTTCGGCAATGACAAACGGGAAAAATATAAGTTATACAACTTGACATGTCAGTCCATGCCATGAGCAGTTAATCTTAACCGTGTTATGTTGTCTGCACATTAAAGTTATCACGGTATTTAAATATGTACATGGATTTAAATCCCGACTGAGGGTAAGGTTGCATAAGCTTTGTTTAGCCAAACTTGAAACAAACAAATAAGTATGCGAAGGAAAAACAGTTTAAATGATGGGGTACATGTAAATACAGAACCTGAACATTTTCTGACTTTGGCTACTGTGTCTGACATTAGGTACCTTTTGCCTTTTACCCATTCATATCACATGCATTGTCATTTTCAGTCCCAAAATAAAGGTTTGACTAGTCTGTTGACATTTTTTGCCCGGGCCGTTGTGGTTATGGATTATGTGGTCACAATTTACATTTTTATGCTGGCTCTCATGTAGGATACTCGAAAGATTGTTCCGTTTTGCAACATTTTTTGGGACAACTTGATTCTTATTGTTACAGACTTTTTATGATTTCCCATTTCCCATGAAATATGCATCTGTCCATGTATGTACAACAATGTATTCATAATATGTTTTTTACAAGATTGAATCTCTCTCGTAAAAACTCTTGAGCTCCCTTGGTGTTTTATTTTTATGCAACCGTTTATATACAAAACACGAGAGATATCTTGAACAAGCAAAGCGAGAGCTACCCGCATCGCATCCAGCATCCAGCAGCTGGATGCTCGTTGACGTCAGGTGAAGCTGGTTAGGCACAAGTAATTACAAACAATGGAGTTGATGCTCATTGATGTTAGATGGAAAAGTCAGCAAATCGTGCTTTCCGATCCGAATTTTTTCCTGGACTTGTTCTAAAAACTTTAGGAGTGGTGCTGTACCAAAGTTGGAGTGCCTTTTCTATCTTATTCCATGATGAAAAAAGTTTTCGAGTACCCACTTCAGCGCAAAGCGTAAGCTTTTCATTGTTTGGAAAAATGTAGTAACATGTGAAGAGCTTTGTGATGGCAAGCAATGAAAAATGATAAAAATATTTTCGCTTCTATTCAAAGTTTGGCGAAAAAACAGGGGAGCCGTTCCATACATATTTGGTAACAAAGGCATAAATATTAACTAAATGTTGTGATTTCTAAGTAGTCAAACACTGGGAATCCTATATATTAATACTATACAAAATATCGCAGCATACAGTATAAATATTATTCTCAAGCATACTATATAAAGCAACTGAAAAAGTGTACTGTATTGTATGTAATGTATAAGAGTATAGAACATGCTTTAATATAGAGCACATCCAAGTATATCAAATTATAGAGAAAAACGAAGAATTTACTTCCATTTCAAAGTGAATGCGTATAAAACAAAACAGGCTACAGTGCATTGGGCTCTAAGAAGCTGGAAGGAAAGCTATATGGAATGAAAATTTTATAAATGAAAATATTTGGGAAATACGAATATTTGTCACAATTAGCAGCCCCCACCAGAACTTCCGAAAATTTATAAAGTAAGTGAAACATTTAGGTCACATAGTAGGAGACGTTAAGCAAAATTTGATTTAATCAGGTGTGTGTTTGGAAATTTGAATTTGGTTGACATTTTTAATTGACAATTTTAATATGATATTCGGTCAACGGTATTTGGAACTCATAAAGTTAATAGTGAACAATATACTACAAGCATTTTATTGTGGTAGCTTGCTTCCCAGCGGCAGCTCAAAGAAATGCCGAAAGAAAGGATTTTAAGTGTTGTTAATTGAGCGTGAAAGATCCAATCACTCCTTGCTTTCGATTGATCTTTGAGATTTGTGTGCTCTTCAAACGCATATTACATAATAATGATACTTCCCAGTATTCACTAAAAGATTGACAACCAACACACCTCATGAATTAGATGTGTCCGATCTGATCTGATGGTTGATCCTTGCTCCTAAAATCAGCGTATTGAATATACATTGCCTTTCGTGCTTGAGTTCCTACTTTCCAAATGGATACATTTTATGAGCTAATAGGTAGTTACCAATAATAAGAGACTTGATTGTTCTTTGGATTCCACCTCCTCCACCCATCAAAAAGAATGCCAATGATGACAATACGGATGTGATGATGATGCAATTACTTTACTCTTTATAATGACAGTCTGAACGTTTTGAAGTGTTCAGCTAATCTTGCTAATAATACACTCCTTTCTTGTAAGCTCCGCTTACAAAGTGAGAAAATGGAAGATCAGAAAACAAAAGAAAAACAAATCTCCAATCTCTTTGATACACACCGCAATGCATCACATCCCAACTCTTTGTTGAAATGTATTGTAGTCAATAAAAATCATGAATATTCCTACCAATAATATTTATAGTCGACAGTATCGTGTTTTATTAATATTTTGTAACTCTGTATAGCCCAAATTTACAAAACACTAGCACCACCGAACGGTTTGTGTCTTATCTTCATCTTATTCATTCCTTTGCTTCTTACATTGGAAAGAAAGGGTATCTTGTATCTTATTTGCTCTGCGGGCTCATCTCAAGTATTTAAGTAAGCAAAAATTGGAGGGGTTGCTCGCAAACCAAGGATAAACGCTTACTCAATATTTGGCTCAAGGGCTCCTATTATTTGCTGTCTCCTGTATTTCATAGTTTAACATAAACTTGTAAACTTGTTGGTGTGACATGGCATACATTTTTTTGAAATGATAGGACACGAATATTAGAGTCAAACACCATTATGTTTTTGAGCTCTTAACCTCCAGCCGCAAATCTAATAGTAATATCAGTTTGGGGAAGATGAAAATTATTACACATTTTCACCCATGCTAAATTATAAAATAAACTGAATTAAGAAAATGAAAGACAGTAAGGAACGGTAAGCATTTTCATTCAAACCAGTGTATGGAATTTTTTCATATCACCGCATCGAAATCAAATTCAGGAATTTTGATACAAAATCTGCTGACCTCGATGAAAACCACCTTGTGGCTCAGGGATTATTTTTTATATAATGAATTCAAAAGAAACCTTATCATCACAGTTTCAAGAGGTTCAGACTGTGGATGCGATAGTGTGTTGTATAATATTACATAAATATGTGGGACTGACCGAGGGTGTTAGAGTGGTAAAAAGGATTACTACAATCAGATTGAATGTATAATCAAATCAATAAATCCTTCAGCATATTTTTTGTGCTGGTGTTGTTGCTAAATGCATAACTTAGGTCTTCGTTTCATTCAACGCCATACCATATTGATCGCGGCTTCATGTTGTTTGATATCAAACATTTTTACAATGTGGCCAAACTGTGTGAACTATGGTGAAAAGAAGGATAGATACGAAGAACGAAAATATCTTTTGATATTTATAAACAATGCCAGAAAAACAATAGGCTGGTGTATCTTTGGTTTGAAGAAAGACAACAGTTCCTTATATAGGCTTCTTTTCGACAAATCATTCTCCCAGTGAGAAACTTTGTGGTGCCAATAAGCCGAATTGATCCTCTCACAGTGGAATAATGAATATATGAATGATTTGTATGAAACCTTTAAATGTACACAGGTTATGGAAAAAACAATGACAAATCCATTGATTCCTTATAACATGCTTGACGTTGCCAAAAACGAGCAACGTGGTGTGTTATTATGATACGAAAATTCGACTGGTATGCAAACAACTACAGTATATGGGGAAAAGAATGCAAGTCAGTGGTTTTCAAATTAATTGTCATAAGAAATATGCGTCACTGGCAGTTTATGGCAAAGGATTCGCTTGCCTTCGATTAATAGGAATTTAGATTTGAACCAGTAAAACGTTATCCAAAATTCCTGCCAAACCCAAAAAATTTAATCTGAAGGACGGTATTCGAGGTTGCTAATTGCATATGTACAAATGTAAATTGATTTGAGAACTTGCAATAATAACACAATACCGTGCCGTGTAATTCACCCGCTTCCATCAGTGCTTGCATACTACGGTCGAATCAAATCATCAAAGGACCCGATGATGCATGATCAATTATAAATGGTATTGAAACGATGAGGTTTTCTAGTTTCTTCAATCATAACGTATTTTACTAATTTAATATTTGTCTTTATTTGAGACCAAATTAATATACTCAAGCTCAGTTCGTTGAGTCATGCTCATGCCCGCTCCGTGACAAATTCAGCTCAGGTCATCGCATCACAATTCATATCAAATTGATTCCGCCTTTAACCAGCATGAATGTAATAAAATCACAGGTGCAAATCAAATTGTAACTAATTTGCTGTAAAATATCTTTTGCAGTGTGTTTGACCAAAATCATTACCCGAATCGTATTCTGAAAACATGAGATTCTTCCCATTTATGCAAAAAAAAATATTCAAATTCCAAACGTTTTTGATACTTTATATGACTCTAGAAAGTTGATTTTATTTTTAAAATCTCACATTTTTAAAGAGTCCATTATGCAGACGGATGTTTTATACTAGAGCATTTTCATATTTTAGTTAACAAAAAGTGAGAGTTGTATATTTCGAAATCTATATCTAGCAGATACCCCGGGCACTATACATCCTTAACTTGAATTAAATGATTTAAAACTAATTCGAATTATGCTACAACCTGCTATAACGTTTAAAATTAACGAAACGGAACATATTTTTTCCCTTTGCATTGTACCGTACATCGTAAATTATGAACATTAAAACTGAAAGGGTACAGCAATACACGTATTGTACTACCTATATAATTACTCGTCACAAAAGCTTTTAACCATAGAATTGAAGATGCTGCACCACGATGTTTTATAAGTAAAAAAAAGTTGTTAGTTGGCGAAATTATATTCTGTGTAACATGCTTTAGCGTAACCTTTATAAAGTGCCCTAGTCTACATATCTTCTTCATGAATTACCGACTAGACAAGTCGAGAACTGAAGCCAAGCTTGAGCTCGCTTTCTTGCATCATCACAACACAACCATAAACATTTTCGATTTCAAAATCTTGTAATCTACTAGGTTTACATGTAGTATGCTTATCATACCATTTATTTTACGATTTGTATTGGGTAAACGCAAGCCCATTATCACACAAATTCTCCGAGATTCATTCTTTAGATGTGTACATATAAACTATACTATTATAGATATATGTTAGATAAAAAAAATTGTAAAAATCTTTGCCTTATTGCCAAAATTAAAATTACTGTCAGTTGTAGGTTATTATTAAATGTGCGCAATAAAGATGAAACAAGCAGAAGAATAATTTAATAATCCATCCACCATTCAACCATTAGGAATTTAATTTCTCATTGAACCAGACATAATGAATGAAGTTGTTCGAATTTCAAGTACTAGTAGGTGAGAAGATCTCGTTTATAGCTAAACTGAACTTTGATTTTTACTTAACAATTCGATCAGTATGATTGTATTTGTACAGTATTAAAACTTTTAAAACTGAAAAAATCTTTCAAATTTTTCACTTTGTTAAAATACAATATTAAAAACGATCTACAAAGTATCATTTTGAGTAGGTCCATAATATAGTTATTTGTATGATTGAATTAGTTTAAATTTGAGTAGAGGATAAGCATGAGTTCGCAAAATCAAGATTGATAATGATCAATGATCATATCATAAGCCGATACAAAAACTAGATTTGCCTTCATGATAATCAAATTCTCAAATTAATTGTAAAGTGAGTATTGCTGCGTGTAGTTAAAAAATAGTTTTTGTTTCGGAATAACATGCATTAAGATCTTAAAACTTTAGATAAATAAATTAAAGTGTCTTAGTTTGTTGTCAATCGGTTCCTGCTTTTGTTTAATTCGGACAGTAATGCACACAGTGGTTTCTAGTCTGGTTGACATGTTCAGTAATCGAAGTAAGGAGGTTAAGTACCATTGCTTGAGAGTACCATTCAAAAATCACAAATGTGAGGAAAATCAGTGAATGTGTTTTGTGAGTGAGCGTTATGCGTTCGTTTAATGTCCAAACTAAGAACAGTTCCCCAGTCCATTTCCGTACTGAGTAGGTAACGTTTCCAAATGACTACAGGATACCGAAGTGATAGTTTTCTTTTATTATTCATAGGAATCCTAGTTGCTGTAAGTATTACTAGGTTTTTTCCCACACACAATAAAATGGTTAAATATAAATACATTAAAATGCAACCGTATTGCAGCTTGTCGCAACCTGTTCTGGAACTACATCATCAGTTAGTAGACTGAAAACGGGGAGAAATGAAGCTACAAACATACTACAGAAACAACAGCTCACAGCCAATTTCAGGGAAAAGACTGCTTTGCAACCGAAAGCACATGCCAAGACATCTTCCAAGTGTAAAGGAAAATCTGTAACAATGTGCCGTGAAGGGATGGAAAAGTTAGGAACATCTACAAACCGTACCATTGACGAAGGGAAGGTGGCATTTCAGTCAAGGCAGCTACCACTATCATCCCATTCTAATAGCTCATATCTAGTTAAACAAGTTAACACTAGTTTTAGTCAAAGTCAAAACGAATATTTGCCAGTTTCTTATGGACCTAATGGGTATGAAGATGTGTCTGAAGCTAGAAGTTGGATAACTGTCCCATTATTTATATTCTTCAGTATAATTCAATTTAAAATACTATCAGCAATATTTATTGCAATGTTTGCCCCTTTGCTTTTCTTTCTTTTAGTTGTGCAGGGTTTTCTTCTCAAGATGGCTATACTTCTAATAGGGTTCGTGTTAATATCCTAATTAACGTATTGCATGTCCAGTAATAGCATAACTTTTAACAAGCAATCGGAGGTCTTTTTGCAGGCCTTTGACTTGGGTAACTAATTGGAACTTTTATTGTTTTACATCGTGATAAATTCTTGTATAAAGGCTTTCCTAAGGAGTAAAGTTGTTAATTGTTAGTGCTTTGAGAAACGCACCTTGACAAGCTTGATGTACTTTACCAGACTGAAGATGTATTTACGATTTATTTATATGTATATCAACATGTATCATTAATTTATTAACACTTTGTACTAATTATTTTTGAATATGTTGACGACCTGATATGTAAAATAAACATTTTTTAAAGTCTGACTTTTGTAAGTTTCTGTAAAACTATAATGTATCACTGAAGCTTTCAGATATCATTTGCGTGAGGTTTAGTTAAATATAATCAATCAATGGGGAAATATGAGAATATGAACCCCTGCTACTTAAGCATCGACTTATTAATAAAGAATGTTATTGAATTATATATTTATAGGCATATGTGTCTCATCAAAAGTCAGAAGCTGTCACTGTCGCCAATTTAAGCAATTGAATAACCTTATCGTAGTTTATACTATGTATCCTATGCATGCGTGAGCCGGTCCGTGAAGATATTTATACCAAAAGCATGCCAGCTCCAAACACTGAAGCCCAGACCCAGATGATGTTTTGGTGTACTCTATTCCATCCATGTATACTAAAATACAAAATCCAGAATGTGTTTGGTATTATGTGAAATATCAATTGTGATATGACAGAAGCGAAATGCATTCTAAGCACGGTCTCATTCTTATATCTGTGTATCCATGTGCTTTATCATATGCGACGCAATTAGAACAGTCAAGAGCAAGTACTATAAGGCATCAACTTCAATATCAAGTGATCAGAGCACATTTACTGACAACTATTAAAAATTGAAATATAATTTCAGAAAAGTGAAATCATGGCGGCTACAAAAGCCCTAAGTCAACTCGGGAAACTTATTCCCAAAAATTCGGCCCTTTTTCTTTGCGATATGCAAGACAAATTTGCAACCTCGATTAAGTATTTCAACGAGATAGTTTTCAATTCTAATCGTATGCTACAAGCAGCAAGGATACTTGAAATCCCTGTCGTTTGCACTGAACAGTATCCTAAAGGTATGTGATGAAAAATGTTTAAAGAATTAAAGAACACGTGTATCGGAACATCATACTTTGCATTGTTTTTTATATCTACAGGACTGGGTAAAACTGTTCCGGAACTTGAAGTAGTTGCTGCTGGGATAACTCCAATAGACAAGACATTGTTCTCCATGTGCTTAGATCCCGTTTTGGAGGATTTGAAAAGCAAGCCTAACGTGGATAGCATTTTGTTATGTGGTATCGAAGCACACGTTTGCATTCAACAAACAGCGATTGACCTCAGGGCTAGGGGATTCCAAGTTTTTGTGATTGTCGATGCTTGCAGTTCCCGTGGACATGCAGAAAGGTAATCTAATGGAACCTAAGCAATTTTTATTGCAGTTGTAAATTGTAATGGTATTAATTTATATGATTATATTAATCTCTCCAACAGGAAATATGCTTTTAGTCTTCTGAAACAAAATGGATGTTGGCTTACAACAACTGAGAGTGCTATATTGGCTTTAGCGGGGGGTTCCCATCATCCACATTTCAAGCAAATACAGGCTATCATTAAGAAAGAAGGACCTGACACGGGTTTACTCTCTAAAATGTAATATATTCGCGAACATATTTATTCTGTCAAGGAAAAAATGTATATCTAATTGATGCCATAAACATATCAATCTCTGCTCTGCTGAAAAGGCTTTTTGATGACAATATTTTAGTAGTAGAAATAAGAAAAAAATGTTCCAATACCAGCAACACCAGTGCAAGAAAAATATTTTATTCAACATTGTGTCATAAATACATAAATACTCTCGTATAATAATAATATTATTATCTTTCGCAATATAATTTGCAAATGTAAGTACTGTACGTACATACACAATTAGGGAGTAGCGATCAGCAGCGTCTGCCGATTCATTATGGTAGTTACTTAATATGAACAGTAGCATTTTTGTAAGACTTACAGTTTGCAAACAACAACATATTCATCAACTGCTGATTATCACAAGTGCAGATATCACGATGGGAAAACATATTGCAAGTAATGAGAAAAGAAAAAGTAAGAGTAAAGATATTACAAAACAAGTTAAACAGACTCCAACTTACTTTTGCCAGATTCAAATTTTTTGGCAAGCCAAGAAAAAACATGTAATAAAATAACAATATATTTTTACATATACTAACTATTGTTCTGCACTTTTATATAACTAAAAGTATCGGAATCGAAAATCCTACACTATACTAAAACTAAAACATTGATCTAAACTTCCGTCCCAACCTCATGAAACGATCGGAACTAATTCTAGAGGTGGACCAACCATCGAAGGGAAAGCGCTCAATGTGTTTTCCAAACTCTCCATTCAGCAGTTTCAACAAGGCTCGTTCTGAAATCTAAATACAAAACAAAGTATAAAAAGCTTATAATACAAAGAATTTCTATCAAAGGATTATACTGTACTTTTATTTTAAAATGCTTACATCGACTGGTTGTTTACTTAAAAGTACAAAAGCTTGCAATTTCATCTGACTGAAGACATCAATAAAACAACGGTCGGTAAGCCTTGTTTCGTCCAGATCCAGGGTAAACTTTTTCAAAGCTGGGAAAAGTGGAAAATAATTAAAACCTTTATCTACATTTACGACAGAAAACACAAACCTGACACTATTGTTATTATAATTAATCTTACTTGGTGCTAGTTTTAAAAACGCTGGTGGAGGTTGTTCAAAGTAATCATCTTCATCCTCCTCATCTTCAATCTCCTCAATGAAGCTGTTATCATTTAGCTTTGGACAGTTTTCAATGTGTAGTTCGACAAGCTTCAACTTTTTCCAAATCGCAACCAGTCGCTTATTCAGAGTGGACATTTTATCATCTCTGCACCATGATGAAAGTTTGAGCTTTGTCACATTGTAAAATTTTTGAGCAAGTCGGCCCTCAGAAAGGAAGTAGGGGAATCGGGGAGAGTCAATGACGATGCACTTCACGCTTGTTCTATCCAAACCGCTGGCGTTTAGTCCGTATAAGTCTTCTTGAATTATCTGCCAGCCGTTTTGGATATCTACAGTTCTCTGTTGAAAGGTATCTTTAATCTTAATTGTGCGAAGGTTGGGCCAGAATATATTCTTGTAGTCTCTTCCCAGAGTTTCATATTCCGCTGAGGATGGTACAACATCAATGATTAGCTTTTCCAAGTTTCTTAAAGGTGCATTTTCCACAAATGGTCGATAGTTAATCAGCGACACAATATTTTCGCAAAATTCCAGTTTCTTGTCATTTAGCCCTTCGTCTTCATCAAATACTTGTTGCACCACCTGAGCATTAACATTCTTCAATTTAATGTCCTTTCTATGGCATTTTCTGAGCAGTTCCATGTAGCGATTGATGTACAATGAATCCGAGTCAGTAAAGTGCTTCAGATCAAGATATTCAATCGAAACTTTTCCGAGTCTCACTCTCATTTCGATGTAGTCCATCAATGGAGCAAATATTCCTACTCTTCCTAAAGTCATCCCTATTGGAAACTCAATTTTTGGAAAACGAAAGTACAGTAGACTTTGACAGTCATGCAGCATACTCCAAGTGAGGTCCCATGATTTTGGGCGTATCAATACATTATCTTGGGGGACATTTATCTTATAGTTTAGCTTTAGAACTTGCAGGTCTCTAAGAGTTGAAGGACATGGGTTCGGAGCAGCGGATGTAGAGGCGTCATTTTCAATTAAATTGTTTAACGCCAGCTTCTCTAAGTTGTGTAAAGACTGGAACATTTTGTACTCATTCTGATTCTGGAACATGAAGAACTGCAGTAGTGTCAAATCTTTTACTAGCAATCCGAACTGAATGAGAAAATTATCCATAAACTCGTCCAGATAAAAATATTCTCCTTCGACATCAAAAGTATATCTTGTAATCGGTAGTCCCATTTTGGTAGCTGTTTTAAATGTTTTAAGCCCAACGCCGGTGATTGTCAACTGATAGTTTCTCCACTTTTCTTCTTCAAAAGGACTTATCTCTTTCTGGTCCCGTGTAACCCATTTGTTAGTAGCCTTGCATACTCGCCTCAAACTTAACTGTTCCAATGGATTCAGATACTGCAGAATTTTTTCTGAAAGCTTGAAACAGATTATGAGTCAGTCAGGTTAATCCGAGATGAATACATAACATTATCAAATTATCATGTAATTAAAATGTATAGCTATTACCTTCTTCGGCAGTGCAAGCAGGGATGGACATAGTTTTTTAGGAGATTTCGGTGGCTTCTCTGACTACAGTCGATTTTTGCTTTCTTTGGAGTGGATGATGGAAAGTCATCGTCCAAAGTTTCTAGTAAATTCTTTTGACTACGACGTGGCGTGACAAGGCGTGAACTTTCAGAATCAGAGAGTAAACCTCCAACATCCGAATCTGACTGATCCACACGTGCGGAATTTCCAGCAGTGCTGCATGAAGGAGTTACATTACTGTTCTTGGACTCCCTTGATCTCGAACTATGTGAAGTTCCCGTAAAACCATTCCGTTCCCTTCTTTTCTTTAAATCTTCAGCAGCGCCTTTTGTACAACTCTTCCTAGCTCTGTAAATTGGTGTTGCATTTGATGATTCTGGCTGCGCTTTGGACTTCTCAGTTGACTTTTTAACGCCATTTTCCACCGGTCCTACGTTAGTAGGAATGGTTGTTGTTGTGCAGTAGTAGTAGACGGTTTTTCGGTTTGCTCTAGCATAACTACTAAAGAATGAAAGGGTTTTATCTAGCTTCAAATCCTTTAGCATCTATTAAAATTAAGTAAACAAAAATACGATGATTCAAACTTTTTATAAAACTTCATATCCAATTATTTTATACTGTATTTTAATTATTATTATTTAATTTTTAACTGGAAACTGAAAATATATACGTACTTGTGAGGGCTGGCCTGCCTTACAAAGAATGGTCACTGTCATCACCATCATCATCATTATCAGCGCAGCAGCACAATGAGCTGCAATAGATTTGCATGCGGAGTGCGACACTCGCAGCTTGCAAATCTACTTCCTTGCCTTTGCATGACAAGGAAGCTGATTATGATGATGAGATAGATTATGAAATAAGACACTTTCTGCATTGCTCGAGATCCGACATGCAAGTATACTGGAGTCTCGAGTAATGCAGAAAGGAAATGACAAATGTAAAATTAGTTGGCCTACTTGTTCCAATTGCTCGGAACAGGTAAGCTATGGGTATGCAGAAAATTCATTATAATGTCAAATGGACTGGTACTGTGATTAACCTGGTGGTGTATCATAGTACAAGCCCATTTGTCTATCCAAAAGCCCTTTGTCATACCAAGGCTTCGAGGAGCCATTCCATGACAAAATCCGCTCAGTTAGCGGAAAACACTCATCCTCATCGGACAACTCTCCTCAACCTCCCAAGTGGAATCTTCCCACCAGAATTATTCTTTTTAGGTAAAATTCCCTCGGAAATTTTACCAAGTGCTCCCTTACCTGGTGACGTGCGTGTGAGTAGTTCTTATTGTGTTTTTTTGATTCTTCAGAATCCATTCCTACGGAAGCTCCAGCGTTCCCTTATCATCCTCCATACTTCCTTCTTCTCCTCATCGGAATTCCTTTGTGGCTCACCATTAGGTTAAGCATTATTTACCGCTAGTAGAGCCACAATAATTCAGGGAATCCGATGTTTTTGTGCATTATGAGTTTGTGCTTGTGGGTGTTGGTTACAGGTGCCCAGATTCCCTCCTTCCATCCTCAATGCCACCTTTCGGTACTTCATTGTGAGGTAATCATCCTCCATATCTCCTCAAGTCACATCCAGTCCTCGTCTCTATGCCCCAACTATTCGACGCTCAGCCTACAATGCCGTGAAACTCCTAACCCAAACCAGCTCATTCCATACCCACCAATCAATTCCTCAATTATTAGTTAACTTATGTACAATATATGCACACTATTATAGAGCGAACGACGCCAGTAATTTGACTAGCCTAGCTCGCGTGTCGGGGTCACGGCGTTTCAGCGCTAATTGCGTGGCGAGTGACCGAAGCATAATAGGGCACTCATATCCAAATTCATTCTTTAGGGCTCATGCTAACTGCTGAGAGCGGAAACGCTTCACAATTAGTATTGCGGCCCAGTAACTAACTCGGGAATAATTTTATTGGTATTTTAAATATGAATTCCATGGTATTTGTTATGAATTGAAACCGAATGTAACAATGTAGCTCAGGTATTATAATATACAAGACTGATGTAAGAAAGTAGCCCAAGGTATATTATTATTGTCCCTCCAAGTTTCTAATTAAGAATCAAGGTGACTTTTACCCAGTCCGATCAATTATTAGAACTATCCGCTATGTGTATAAAGTCCCGATTATTTATAATAATTACCCGATTTAGTCCAAACTGATTTGTAATCATTCCTAAACCTATTTATACCAGTTAAGTCAATAATACGATAACCCCCAATTACTGTAATTAACTAATCAATATCAATCATTAATGAGAGTATGCAATTTCCTTCCTTTAGAATAAATTGTAACCTCATTAGTTATAACACATAACTCAAGCGTATATAGTGTACTTATTTCCGGTCTATTCATGCGCAGTAGTTAAAACCATTTTATTACTCAAACCCATTCATGATAATTTAACAATTAGACAATTAACAGTAAGGGATCCATATTAGGCTCATTTTAATTCAAGATCTAGTAGAAATCCCTCACAAAGTGGCGATCCTGAAACTACTTTTTAATCTTCTTAATTTAATTACTAGTGAGATTATTGAGTAGACGAACCTGTAGTCTTTGATTTTGAGTTTAACCGTTATCCGTTAGCACTCTAATCACTACAACCCCAGTCAAATACATTACCGCCACGGTAGTAATCTTACATCCCCTCCCCCTTTAAGACAAATTTTATGAAATAACAATCTAAATTTGCGCTATTTGACCGGAAGTAAAGCTAGAATAGTAGGTTTCAATTATATAACGTATTGTAACTAGAAACTTGGAGTTTTTAACTAACTGGTATACTATTAAGAAACTTGGTAACAAAGGTATAACAAGAGTGTACATGGTAATTCCCGAGTTGGTATTCTTATAAGGTGGCACTTAGAGCAAATCTATTAATTGACTCACTCCATTCCTATACTATACCTAACATCCTCCCCCCTTTAACCAACACCAAGCATATTACTTTAAAAGCACAAAATTACTCAACCATAGTAGGTACCTCTTCCATGAACTATCATTTAAAGTTTATCTAATTTAAGTTACTACCTCACGTATTATCAGCCAGTATTTTGGAATTCATGTGAATTGCGTACACATTCGGTTTTATAACCATCCAAGTGCAATAAATTATATTCGTTTCAACTTATACCTCCACTTATCTCGTCCTCCATTTACTTCTCTACTCTTACATCCCCCCTCCAATAATTATCTTTCGCATGAAAACTAGACGGACTCAAGGCAAGCGTACTTTAGTCCATTTAAAAATGAGAGGCCATAGGTCGATAGACGTTCCATATACCTCACCGCAGGGCTCATCAATAATGGATGAAGAAGATAAGCAGTTAGCTGCACATAACATATCCCACCCTGTGGGTTTGCATCCAACCCCAGTACGGCGTGCAATCCCAACCATACTTCAGACGCCGTAAGGCTAGACATGGAACATGAACACAACTTGGACCCAGTCCCTCCCAATAAAAACTTAGTAGAAAGCGTTCTTCAAGTTCCGAATCCAATTCAAGGCTCTTCAGGCAATAGAACCCAGACGAACATCCCTTCATTAATGACTGTCCAAGTAAGCCCGCCTGGACACTCAACCAGAACCGCCCGAGCCCCACACAGACACCCCTCCAACCCCATCCAAAGATTTCAATCTAACCCAGCCTATCAACCACATCACGTCCTCCCAGGAAATCGAACTCCTCCGCTTAATCCGCCTCAACAAATGAATTTAGGCAATTATAACGGTTCAGGTCCACAGTATCAGGCCCCATATAGCTGCTTTAGACACTACCACGTTAGATCTTCCAATAATGTTTCTCATGGTCCAGAGTATCAACCACAACAGGCTATTCCAAACAGTCAGGTGCATAACGGTTTTTACCACAATCAGGCACCAGTGTCCGACCACCCACCTTATCCACAGTTCAACACACATACAACTGGAGAAAATGGAATTCAAGCTAGTAATCTCCCAAGGGCAAACACCTATATTCCATCTCGAGCTAGGTCAAACGACGGGTTCCATGAAAGCGAACTAGCTGACAGCGATAGCTTTCATCGGGGTGACCCTCATCCAAATCCATCCA
>LJIJ01000431.1:0-118924 GCA_001718145.1 Orchesella cincta
AAAAAGAAGAGAGTGCATCCATTCTAAATATTTTAATGGTTTGTAATGGGCTTTCCCAGGTGCAAATACCTTCATTTGTCACCCTCCAAACTAGGTATAGCCCCATGAAAAGTGTGATTGTTGGGTTTTAAGCCTGAATGAATAGCGCGGTTTATTGTAATGAGACCGGCCAAACTAAACTCATCGTCGTTTCTCTGCAAATTAGGTATTAAACAGGACACAACTACACGTATTATATCTTTGTTACAAAACTTTTAATGACAGTTTTATTGTAAACATTTAATGAGGGGACCAACACACAAAACTTGATGAAGATAATACTTTCCTTAACACGTACACAATAATAATGCCCAATATCCAAAAAGAGGGCATAACATTCCCTGGTACTTAAATATAAAGGGGAATATATCCCCGCTTTTGAATAATATTGTGTCTTGTCTTCCTTGTTTCTGGGCCTGTAATTTGAAAAGAGAAAGTGCATATTTCAGTTTACATTATAAATGAAATATAAACATGGTTTCCACCTCGCATATTACTCCGAGTGGATGTGGACGTGGATAGTAGTTCCAAAAAGTAGGCCAGCCCATGTATAAAGTAACATAATATGTTTATGTGCGTTGTAACACAGTCCGCCGCCTACTCTTTCGGTGCATTACATGATAGTGTAGACACACATACATTCTGACAAATGTTTATGCGCCACATCCAACTTTATGCTTCGTAAACGTGAGTAATTTTGCAATACTGTTTACTCTTGCACTCCTTTCATGGAAAGTCACAAAGAACACTGAACAAAATACAAACGATGGGAGAGATCTGCTGATGGTTGGTTGTTATTATGATGGTGCAGTTCCAGTGTTTGGGCTTTTCGTACATCCACAGCCATTTAGAGTTTCATCTTCATTAAGTCTTTGAGTCATCATCATTATCATCCCCATCGTTTACTTTCTTTCTTCTCTTTCCCATCTTCTTCTTTCAGTTCATTGCTGTCTTCTTAATTTTATCTTGTTCTTGTTACTATATATAAATATACGCTGTTCCAAGCAGGAATCAGTCCCAGTTGTGTAGCCAGAATGCAGCAGAAAAGCAGTGTGTGTATTTACACAAACCTTTTTTTTGTTGGATGCGCTCTGCCTCTTTCTGCAAAGAAGGAAGCACACAACTTCCAACTTGGCTTACAACATTAGTACTTTTTTTGAGTAGTAAAAAATAGGTGGCTTGCTATACATAGGCCGAAAATGATGAACATCCGCAACTGCTGAATAGCCCTATTAAGCGTAGAACAACTAGCCCCGGAGCGATTCATCTCTTTACAAACGAACCGACAACAGAGCAACGTAGTACCTACAACATCTACATCCTGTGTCATGTATACTGCTGAGGTAGCGAAAAGAGGAGACGCTTGCTAGATTCGTTCGTTTTGCTTCGGACCATAAAGTTTCTAGTAGTCAGGAGTATACGTCATTCAACAGTATACAGTTACAGTCATGTCATCATCAGTAGTTGGCGCAGGTTATCTGCTTCCTGAACTTGTTTGTGAGGATAGGAACAACTGTCACGTTACTAATAAAGGGATTCTACTCTATGGTATCACTTTTACAAAAGAAGATCATAGGAAAAATAACTGATGATTTGGAAGAAACGTGCCTAGCTTGTAGGTTGTTTCTTTGGACGTGATTTTATCGTCAATCGTCCCTACCATTGTTTATTTAAACAATATAAATAGGGAATGAAATGATCTTTGATAATATAAGGAGGTCATGTGTCATTTCATTACATTCAAAGAAAATGTTACACCTAAACCAGCAATCAAAATTTACGGAAGTTAGCATCATCATTGTTTAAAGTTATCCAAAAGTAGGGCTAAAAATGACGTTATTAAACATGTTTCTTTTTTGTAGCAAACAGCCTTGATTGATGTTTTGATGGAATGAAATAACAGCGATATAGTTCCCATTTAAACGATAAGCTGTTAGGGAACGATGAGAGTTCAACAATCTGAAATGGGAACTGTCCTTCGGGCCTGTTTGCTACTTTTCTCAATGTGTCAATGTGAGTGAAGCTGGAGGAAAAGATCATAATACTAAAATAGCAGAAACACTATACATTTGATGTAAAAGCCTTTATTCTTCTTTCACCCGAAGACATTTGTGAGTTTTACGACTTTCCCTGAAAAACAAGGAGCCAGGTAAAAAAAGGCACCTGGTTGGCTGACAGGGAAAGCAAAAAGTTTTCTGTAATCTTCCATATATTTCTGGGAAAAGCAGACACCTGATATGTTCAATGCTTCTCGGTCCACTAGTCAAATGCCAAACTTGTCAATAAACTAAATGGAAGGAATTTGTGGAACGGAAACGTTTCCAATAGCAAGATCGACGAAGCTCCTTTTCTTACATAAAGTGAGTTGGCTGTTATGTCATGGTTTTTTGCTCGGTTCTCATCTTCTTCTCGAATAAAGTAGCGCGTTGAGTTGTATTGAGAATGGATGCATTGTCATCTTTGATGGGAACCATTTTGTGTATACCTATTTTTATGGTTGAATTTTTTTTGTAGCAAAAAATTTGGGTTTTTACAACCCACCCATAAATTTGAAACTTAGCATAGATCCACTTCCTGTAAGAGTGTGTCATGTCATGACATGACACGACATTGGTTTGAAGTGTACTGACTTCCCAAGTAGTCCGTTATTACTTGGGGTTTTAATGCGATAAGGAAAAGTCTCACTTGCTCATCCTCAAAAAAGAAATGTGTTCCGTTTCATATGTAAATGAATCAGACTAGAACTAATACGTGCTCAGTCAGAACAGAACGGATGGAGTAAAGAAAAGGCAATACAAAGCACGTAGGACAAGCAAAGGGGAGATAGTGAACAGGAAAAAAGATGGAATGGGAAATGTAATGGCCAAGAAAAGATACACATGCCATGTAAGCAAGTGTATAAAAGAAGACAGAGTATGTATATAAAATTGAAGGAAAAATGTAGGAGCAAAAAACTCTCCAGTTCCATTCTTAGAATCAGCTCTCTA
Source organism: Orchesella cincta (assembly GCA_001718145.1). NCBI lineage: Eukaryota > Metazoa > Arthropoda > Collembola > Entomobryomorpha > Orchesellidae > Orchesella > Orchesella cincta. The sequence goes on from LJIJ01000431.1 coordinate 3,027, forward strand.
CCTGCTTGCTCGCTGTGCTCCAAGCACTTTACCTGACTTGCTCTTCAGTCACAACGGTCGCTCGTCCTGAATCCAGCCAATGTAGCTCGCCCTATATATATATAACTATAAAATATACTGGGTTTTTGGGTATAAACATAAATTTAACGTGTGGAAGAGCACTTTTCTCTACAAACGAAAACGAGTTAGTTTAGTTGCTGGTGGGGGGATCCCAGCTACTATACTATATGACGGGTTCGGTGTTATATCGACCAAGTTTCCGCAACTTTCCTCTTTCACTCTAGTCAGTCAGTCAGCTCCGTACGGAAGAGAGAGAGAGAAACGAGAAAAGCATAAAAAGAAAAGCCCTCACTTGCTCCGGCTTTTACTTCCACCGCACCACTTGGTTTGGTGTGAGTGTGGGTCCTCTTACCTGACTTGCCTTGGTGAGGTTTGCTCTCCTATATCTATGCTATTATGCTAAAAAAGAAAATATTCGCGTGTGCACATACATACACACATTACCTGCACAATTTTATAGAAAATTATGTCCATGCACACATTCTATCGTAAACCAGAGGGTCTGGGGAATCGCATGAAACAGTTGGCGTAGGAATGTATATAATATTATTATTACGTACCAAGAAATGCACTTTCATCGCCATCCTTGTCCCCAAAAGAAAGATGTAAACTTCAACTGGATATGTACTACGTAGGCAGGAAGCTAACAGAGGAAGTGCAGCATTTAAATCCTTTTTTGCAGAGCTGACTTCATAATCTAAGCTGGGGTAAAAAGTACCTTGCAAAAATCTTGTTTCATTGGCATCCGGAAGAATGGTTCTATTCCTGCTATTTTTAACTTGGGGTTTAATAGAACTAAACTAACCGTGAAGCTGATGACTACTTCCAAAATTCATTTGGCAACTTTTGAACCTTTGCTGCAGTGCAATATTATTACTTTTGTTCATACATAGTTGGTTACTTTTTGTGATCTGAAAAATTAATTTGTATTTACTAAAATACACTACAAAAAGTGAAAGCAAACGGGGAAAGTTTGTGGGCTCATGCAGCAACGTAAACACAAGTGGAAATAATATTGTACGTGAGGATAGTGGATATGTTTTATTAAAATTGCTCTCCGCATATTTTGTTTACATCTCCTCAACATCAGAAATTCTTTCATCTTCATGTTCTTTCCAATAATAAAGAATGCATCCTCGAAATATCCACATCCAATATTCCCAACTTTATTTATTTTAGCATCCAAGCTTCATGACTTGTAAAACATGGTTTTTATGTGTATCACATCTTTATGAGTGCTACACAAGTACGTATAAATTCTATTTCTTTAGATGTGATGTAATCACTTTCTCCCAAAGATAGGAGGATTCGATTCAATGGGATGTGATGCAATGTGATACAATCATTTTAACTAGAAAGGGGTTGTTCAGGGTGTAATGTCATATCGTAAATAGTAATGGACTTATCAGCTCATCTAAATGAGTGTTTTTGAACGAAAACGAGACTTTCCACTGGCTCCATATGGTGTATTTCTATCTTATAACATATTTTATTATTTTGCTTCCTATTTCTTTTCATTACACCGCCGAGCCGAATCGAATATTACACACAACTTTCGATTTTTCTTGAAAGCAAAGCCGTATATTCTAGTTTAGTTTGGTCTAGCAACATATTTTTCTAAGCTTTCACCGACCAAGCCAACATTTTTCCTGATAAATATCAATACGCACTAGGGGTGAACTATGTCATGCCTAAGTGAATGCAGCAGTCATGTGCTTTACTATATAATGTATTATGCCTACCCAGTTTGAAAGGAGATGCTCAATCATCATAAATCATGCACACATAATCTTGTACGGTACACGGGTCCTTGACACTTTTTACTACTATCGCATCGGCTTTCTTTTTAGGACTATAAATATATATGATATAGGAGTGTCCTCCTTCTTACATTCATTTCATGGGGAAAAAGCACATGCATGTTGTTGTTCATTTCCTCTTGCTCCCTCTGCTTTCTTTTTCATTACGCTTTGAGGAAATTCGGTGTAGGAAATTATGTATGAAATGAATGAATGTCCTCTCTCTCTCCGTCTTTTTTATGTCGACCTCTTGCTGACTATTTCATATCTTCATTTGCTCCCATACTCGTGTCCTTAGGGTGTAAAGGCAACTTCCGCTCCGGCTTTTTTTTTCAAAGGGCTGGCGCTCTGGAGTTGGTGTTGCTGTTACCACTCAGATTGCGTCGGTTACATTAGGACGTGTTTGTGTTTGCAGAGTTCTTTAAAAAACCAATTCAATATGGTTAATGTTGTTGGTCGTGGTGATGATGATGATGATTATCATTTCTGGGAAACCATTACAAGATATTTGTGCGTACACAAATCTAAAAAATCAGTTTAACCGTTAGAAATCAATGAGGGCTCAAGCTACAGGCATTTCAGACAGAAGATTCTAAGATTTAAAAAAATCTCAAGTGTAATATTCCCACTGCAGCAAAAATATTGATGAAAAAATGTTGTGAGAGTATCAGATTCATACGAGAAAGTATATAGTTTGAGTAGTCCATAAAAAGTAGTTTGGACGACTAACACGTAATTTGTCTGTATGGACCATGTTGCCAACAGTTTTGACTGTGAAGGTAGATAATGGAGACGAGAAGCAAGTGAAAGTGAAGTGAGAGGAGTGACTTTCCCCAAGAAATTTTCTCAACTTTCACGTACAACTAATCGATCGCCACGACAGGGAGACAGGAGAACATCCTTTTTGAGCTTGGGAAACTATTTCGCACTGTGCTTCTCATCCAACTATCTTTCCGATGGTGGCATGGTGTTTGAAGTACGATTCGGATGTCGTAGCTGATCTGATTATCTGATAAATGTCTTCTTGTGTATTCGACCAATCCATTTCCTCCATCTGCTCCTTTTTCCACACTGGGATGGAGGGAGTGAAGTGGACATACTCATCTGTGGTACGGGATTGAGTCCCTCACACATGCACATTCATACCATCTTTTTGCAAAATGGGTGAGAGATCAAACTGGATTTGGTTGACAAAGGCTTAAAAGGCTTTGAAGAATGTTGATGTTGATACAACACTTTCTTCTTTCCAAGCTCCTTTAAACTAAAACATGTTTCTTGAGTTTTACGTCGTCCCAAAAGGTAAAAAAAACGTTGGACTCGAAGTTTGTTTCTCTATCATCATCATAAACCTAAAAAAATTGTATTATTTGGTGACAAAAACTAAAGAAAATAGCAGATCGATGTTCCAACCCAAACTTTCTTTTTTCGTGAGTTGAATTTCAGTTTGGTGGATTCGATATATCATTCTTGCGGAAATTGGGTATCATCATCATCTTCTTCTTCTTGAATTATAAATTGAGTCTCATTTCCAAACAGCTGCAGTTGGGGATTTCCTACCGATTTTCCTTTTGTTTACTCATTTTTTTCTTAAGCGGGTTGATAAGGCTGATTGAGTTTCCAAAGGCGTAAAAATGAACAGCAGGTGCGTGTTATTGTTATCTTAACGGGCAAATGACGAAGTTTTGAATGTGTGTTTTTCACTCATCCCTTCACCTTTTAGGCTTGCTTACGTATGCCAACAAACTCCCACACCAATGTAAATATGCTGTCTTAGAGCACTGCCTACACTTACTTAAGTAGATATAATAAGAATCAGCTCAACCCTAATAAAAATTTGCCCATCATTTTCCTTATTGAGAGTATGTGAGATATTCTTATTGTATTTCCATTCCAACTTAAATATTCATTGAAATCAGGTTTTTGGGTGGATGCAATGCATGCAGATTACTACAATTCACGATATGCATAATTTATATACTCAATTCCAGATCAGATCAGTGACTGATAGAAAGGAGCCAGTGGGCCACTTCCTGTTTTCTCCCATTTTTTGACTACATAATATAGAACCAATCATCTTTTTGTTCTTTTTTTTATGATCGCAGCTGCTTTCTGATATGATATTGGAAGCATTTTGACTAGCCAATGTTCAAACAAGAACAAAGACAGCTTTTTATTGTAAATACTTTCTCCAGGTCGATCACTGCCAATCTTCCATAATATTTGAAACTACATATTTCTTTGATGAAAAAATCTTGTGTGTATTTTTCGTTTTATGCAATGCAATTTCTCCAGGTTGATAAGATTGCTTATCAAAGCAGACTTGCTACTCTTTATCAACTGCTTAATATTAAAATGGAAATATCATGCTTTCCAAAAATTGAAAAAGCTTTTGACTTTGACGTTCCAATCTCTAAATCCCCCAACATGGTATTATGTTATGTATTTACGTAAAATTCTTCCAGGATTTTAGATTCACGTCATCCTCCTCAAATTTAGACTTAACTCTGACAATTTAGAACTAGCATTCTCGTAATTGCATGAGCCACAGTCTATATAGGCAACTGATAGTTAATACTCTGAGAAAGAATACTACTTGTTCTTTTTTGGAGAAACAATTGGTAAGAAAATCACGTTCATCATTCCTTGATTCCACCTTATATTCCTCCCCAGGGATAACGAAGAAGACGGAGAGTCTACCTACCCATCGATCCGTTTGCATAGCTTCTTCGTATTCGTAGCTTTTCTAGCAATCTTCATAATTCTCGTGGATCTCGTCCTGTTCATCTATGTCGACTTGTGGATGCAATATTATACAACGGTTGCGAGACGAATTATTATTGTGACTCCGTTTCCAATCCCAGCCCAAAATCGAAACACTTTGGATCTGGATGAATGAGCAAATGAAGGAGTCAACTGTACAACTCAAGTCAAGGATTTTAACTCAGCGATGACAGTCCTTTTAATATTTCTCATTCTCTCAACATTGTTTCTTGACAGATGAGGAATTTGAGCTGAAAATAAATATAAAAAATTCTCTCAAGAAAAAAAAAGCAAGAAACTGTCTCTTTTGAAGCCAACGACAATAATGCTAGAAGCTATTGTGTAAAAAAGTGCAGTAAAAAAGACTTTCTCCAAAAAGAAATATTATATATCTGATATTGAGCACATCCCAATTTTTCTCTTGTTTGTCATCCGGTGACAACCTCCAACTCGCAGGGAATGGATGTTGAAAGCTGTGGTTGGAAATGGAAGAAGTATAAAAGACTGCTTATTTATCAAAACAAACATATCCTTCACGAAGCAGTTTACTCCATGATAATAATAATAGCGTGTAATAAACCCCAACCAACATTCCATTATATTCTTCATCATCAGCAGCAGGAGAAGCAGCTGATAAAGGCGTAGTTGAGACTACCACACTCTAGTATTCTTCTGATTCCCGGAAGAGTTGAGTGAGAAAGAGTTTAGACAGACAGGAAACGGAGAGAAAGTCAGAGAAATCCCGGAAATTACCCAATCCCAGTTAACATGATTCCCGCTCCAGATTTGTGCTCTGACTCTACTCTTGGTTCGAGGAGGAGCATTAGCTCGAAAGAAAATTGGTGAGAGAAAGAGAAAACGAGAAGATAGAGAATCGGGAAAAAACGAAATTGTGCTCGGAATTTTATCCATCTCTTTATAAGGAGAGAGTATATCAGGATCATCATCATCAATCAGAATCAGTCTATATCTACGAGCAGAGAGAAACAAGAGAGGATGGATCCTCCAAGGTTTCCAGAGGGTGGCTCTCTGAGAGAGCATATTCAGCAGCAGGATGTGAGCTCTAGAGCAGATCCCTTGTTGACTACAATGTCTTCCATGCCAAGTGAGACGATGACGGTAACGTCCACCACATCAGGCACAATGAGCACCGGCTCTCTAGAGCAGGCGGGTGGAATGGAGAATGTGGATGGAATCTTGAGTGACTACATGGAAAAGTTGGCTACAAGACTGGCAGTACTGGAGACGGAGTTGAGGTACGCTTGGAAAGCGCTCGACTTGCTTTCTCAAGAGTATGTCGTGATGTGGAACCGCATGGAAAAGGCTGAGACTCTGCTGAGCCAGCAACAAGGAATAATCTCCCGCATGATGGAAGAACAACTACAAACAGAGGGAGAGCAGGGAGAACCTCCTCCAGCACCTCAGCCAACTTCCTCTGACACGAGCAAGAAGGATTCGAAACGGGGTGGAGGCGGAAATGGGGATGATGATGGAAATAATGGGGGTGGTGGCAATAACGGAGGTTCTGCAGGCGGTTCAGGGAGCTTAGGTGGAGGAGGAGGGGCTTATGGGGGGAGTAGCAGTGGAGGTGGTGGCAGTAGCCGACATGATGGGAGAAACACAAAAACTCCAGATGAAGCTTTTTACAGGAGCTTGAATGTGGCTCATCGTGATAGTGGGCCAGGGGCTGTTGGTGAGCAAGAGCTTTCTCTCATTTGGGAAGAGGATGCTGACGTCCTGGAGAAAACAGGTGGGAGTTCCCCTTCGGATACGAGTGCTGCTCCTGGAGATCCTTCTAAAGGACCACCTCCACCTGCTCCAGCCCCATCACAACAACCCCAATCATCAAAGGCTGGTGAAAGTGAGAGGATGATGAGTAGTAGAAGTTCTGAGGAACATCATCACCAACATCATCATCATCATCATGACCACGACCCTGGGAAGATTTGCCAGGAGCTGACAATAGAAGCGATAGAAAACCACTTTGATGAGTTGAGTAAAGAGCTGATGAGTGAGATTGGGAGAAAGGGGGGCTCAAAGGAGCGGCTCTCCTCGGAGGTGGACTCAATAAAATCCGACTCACAATCCCATTCAGCTCCCAGTGACTCTCAACTTGTGTTCAGTTCACTAGACTATAAAGACTACAGAGTAGGAACGCATGGCTCTCCATGTATAAGTGATAAGGACATTGAGGAACTCTCCACAATCAGTTCACTAGAGGCCAAAGATATTATGGATAGCATTGATAGGTTGCGCTCCCCCTCGAAAACCCTTCATCATCATCACCACACCGACTCCTCTGCGGCAGCCGCCTCCTCATCATACAAGACTGGACGACCTCCCCTCTCCTCAGGTTCAAGTACATTGCTTAGCAGTCACAAACGCTCGGCTTTGGAGTCCCCTCAACGGCGAGCGAAAACAAGTAGAACAAGACCAAAAGGGAGATCCACCTTGGAAGAATCCCTCCGTCTCCTCTACATGGACTCGGATTCTGGCTCAACAGATTTTGAGATGAGTGGAAAAACGGCGGACAGACTGAGTTCCATATCAAACCTTTCCAACTCCAGTTCTAAGCTGGATCAGCACCACCCTACCACCGCTGAACTTTTGTACAGCTGCTCAAGAACGAGCCCAGTTCCTATGGAGGTTGACACTTCCTCTGGAAGTATGCTGAGCACGAGGGCTGTCCAAAGTCCAAGTAGTAGACTTAGTTCCTCCTCCTGCAACGATTATATGTTGACCCAGGAGCTGATGCGGGATGCTCTCAGGGCCAGCTCTCCCTCGAGCTACCGACCCCCTTCAAGACTTTCAGAAACGGGAGGGACTACAGATCAGGAAGTTGCTGCTGCGCTAATTGGTACAAATTACGATCCTCTCGGTCGTATCTCCATGTCGCTCTCCAGATATGAATCCGCCCAGTCCTCCACCCCATACTCGAGTGACAGTCAAGGAACCAACGGGCCTGTGAATGCGGGCTCCTCAGCAACCCTGAGAACGAGGCAAGATGGCTACCTCGGTGGTAGACCTGTGAGCCCTCTACCTCTTCGCTATGGGAGTAGTAGCTCTCTCTCCAAATCAGTGAGTCCATCCAGAAGCCCAAGCAAACTTCACGCGACTCCTGATGGACACGGGAGTCCAAGCAAGTCCACATCCAGTCCGAGAAAAGTGAGCCCCCGAAACTCTGGCCTTTATTCAGACTCTCCACTCTCCGGAGTTGTGGATACAATTAGCTTAAATCGGGTGAGAGATCCGGGAGATATTCTCGTCATGGAGGGTTCAGTTCAGTCCCTTCAAATGCCTACTGTCACCCACGTTGCGGCCAGCCCGAGACTGAGTCCGGTGGCTGACTATACCCAACACTTGAATGACCTATCCATGTCAGCATCATCAGATGCTGCGGGAATGAGCTTGGCCCATCCTCCTTGACTTTAGGGCCACATGATGAGAGCAGCATTAATATTAGGCCTAGTCCACGTTCCCCCAAACCCAACAAGTCAATTAATGGGAGCTCCCTCATGCATGCCAAATCAGATTCTGGAGTCTCAGAACTGAGCAACTGGTCGAGTCACGAGAAGTCACCGACCAGTCCTTCACGATACAGTACAACGGCCACCACTCATGTTACCACAACTTATGTTCATACGCAACCTCATATTCCCACAGCGTTACTCATATCACCTCATCCCCACTCGATGCCGCCAAAGCCATTAAGTCCTGTACCCGGACAAGTGAGCCCGAGACCACTCATCCGTGAAGAAATGGATTCTAGTCATCATATGGTAGGGCTATGTGGGCCCAGCTCTGACCTCGGTCTTCCAGACGTGACAAAAAGAAGTTTAGAAGGGGACTTGTCCATCATGGACACAACTTTTAGCGGAAGACATACTCCAGAGACTGCTTCACAACCTCCTCAACCTGCTGGTGATATTACACGAGGACCAGATTTAACAAACTCCATGTTTCACCATCATCATCAGCAGGTACGCTATGACACGGGCATCATGTCCGAGAAGGAGAGCCTCATACGACAGGATTTTAATCAGCAGATGGCTGCAAGTAGGGAACGTGAGCGGGAGCGTAATCTCGTCTCCTCTGTTCCTGGTGCTGCAGCAATCGGACTTGATAGTCTTCAGCGGAACTCTGCTAATTACACCACGATCTGTGGCTACTCCACCGAGACCCGGGATAGAAGTGGTGGTGGTGGCGGAGGAGGAGATGGTTCTGGCTCCGGTTTGTCCTCACCATATTTGCCTGCTAGTCGCTCGAGTACGCTTGAAAATGGGAGCAGAGCCCCACCTCAGCCTGTGCCGCATTATGCTCGTGATATTAAATCTAAAGTTGGTTCCCTAGCTGGTCCTGGGAGTGACTCTGATGACTCCACAAATAACTACAATAGGAACACGAGAGGGGAGCCACATTACGGTCAGTATTATGGTGGTCCAGTGGGTGGTTCCGCATCTCATCGGGGTTCACGTGACAGTCTTCCATACGGTGCGGGTGGCCCGTACGATCCAAGATCTTCGCAGGATAGACACTTTCTAATCAATTCACACTATGGCCTCATTAGCAATAGCAACACACCTAGCTTAGGAGGACGAGACTTCCATGATAGTCAAGCCAGAAAGCAGAGCTATTATGATGGCAAGTTCACGGTCTACGGTCCCCCAGGTGGGATCAGCTCTTACACTCCCAACAAGTTTGCCTGCTATGAAAATCCCAGCTACTTGGTTACCGAGCCAGGGGAACTCAAATGGGGTCAGCAGCAACAACAACCTCCCATGTATTCTTCCAGAAGATCTCAGAGCCCAGAAAAACACGATAGTTTGACGGGGAATCTGAGAAACATGCAAAATATCTTGGTTTCCGCTGGTGCTAGTGCTCCTGGTGGAGGTGTTCCTCCAACTGGTAAATATGATCCTGGCTATATTTCCGGTCCGTATGCACGGCCACCTGGCCCCACCTACGATCTTCCTCCTCACCAAGGTGAATATCCGGCAATGGCAGTCCCAGCCATTTCCCATCAAACTCCTTATGGTCCTGATTCTGGGATGATGGCATCAATGGGCCCTTCTGCTCATGAAATGCCTTATGAAATGCGAGGATATAGCCACACTAGCTCAACAGGAGACATTAATGTCAATCCCTATCTCCACTCCCGAGCAGGCTATTTGTCAATTGGTGGAAACGGGACTCCAGAGAGTCATTCTGATGGAAGTGCAAGTCGTGGCTCGGCTGCATCTTCTTACACTGGTGGAGGTGGTGTTGGTGGAGGCAGTATGAAAAAGCAGAAAAAGCCAAAACGAAGTGGAAGCTTGAAATCAGCAATGAACACGGTTGGCAATTGGATCCAACAAGATTTACATTTAAGTTTGCCCCGGAAAGAGAGATCAAGATCCCTACCTCAATCTGGGGATGATGAGCAACCAGATATACAAAAAGGGCATTCTGTGCCAAAACTTGTTACACCTCCAACAGCGCCTACTGCTCCTGGAAGTGGTGGTGGTCCTCCACCCTCAGCATCATCCACAACCAGGAAAAAGAAGCGTCATTCCCTTTCCATCGTTTCAAATATCTCCGGCCTATTGCTTAAAGCGAGAAAGTGGAGTAGTCAATCTGAAGACTCAGAAGCCTCTGAAAATGAGCATCTTAGGAGTAAACATCATCGTCCAAAAACTGCCTTAGATAGTAGTAGCCTCTCTGCCCGCGGTGGTCGAGGGCATAGCAGTCGGCACACAACTCTAGGTGTTAGTAGATCCACCCCAGGGAGCAGAGGTGGGAGATCTTATGAAGCATCAGAAAGTGATCAGAGTGAAACCAACCTTTTCCCGAGGGTCAAACCTCCCTCCCGACGCACAATGAGTGAGGGTTCCGGAACTGAGACTGAGAGCGAACTAGACAAACTTCCGGATTTGGCACAAGGCCTCTTTCAAACGATTGGAGAGGCGAAGAAATCCAGTGCTTCGGATGAAGAGCAGGCGGCTTCTCCTTATAAATCCCCGTCGGGAACAAACGGAGATGGGATCAAGTTTCCAGCAAGCACGGGAGAATTTGCGGCTTCCAGGGCGGTAGGAAAATATCGGCAGAGACAAGCAGCTAATGAGGCAAGAGCCAACTCCATCCCACCACAAAGGCCACCGCCACCTAAACACGCTCCTAGTATTGATATTAATGAGCCCTCACCTGATAATAAGGAGGAGGATAATGTTGTGTTCGAAGAAATGAAAGAAAGTGGCTCACCCTCCACTCCACCCAAGAAGGAGCAGCAGTTTGGTGGAAATGGAGACAATGGAGAAATTGAACCCTACTCAGAAACACAAACATTGGAAATGGAAGATGAAGATGGAAACAAAGCGCCAACGAGAACTCCATCAAAAGAAGAGGAATTTCATTTTGAGCCGTCGCCAAAATTCGAGCACCATTTGAGCTCAACAGAAGCCGAGTTAATTGCGAGTGAACAACTCAAATACGAAGAATTGGAGCTGAAAGCTAAGGAATTTGAAAATGAGCTGTTTCCCCTTTGTCCATCATTGTCTCAGGTTGATGATGATTATGATGAGCCATCTGAGATGGTTGTTGTTGTATGTGAGCGTAGTAGTAGAGAAAATGACATTATTATTGAACAAGATACTTCTCAAATAATGAGCGTCGAAGCTGTGCCAACTGTAACAAAAGAAGTACATATCCGGGATTCTGTGGAAATTTTGCCTATATCTCCAAACGAGGATGATATTTTAGCAGCAGCCCCAGCACCAACTGTTACATTTATGGCTACAGCCACCATCACCATCCACATCCGCTCAGGAACAGGATGAATCATCATCCACAATGTTTCCACCAAAATCTTTATCCGCTTCGCAGCCGCTGCCACCTTTGTCCTGTTCTCCAGGTGGTAGCCAGTCCACCTCACCTTCTGGTCTTTCTTACACCACAACAATGCCAAGCCGATGATGATGTATCAACAGCCTCAACGCTTCAAATCCCTGTCAGAAGCAGACATGGGTAGCTCCACTGATAGTGGAACGAGAGCGTCATATAAAACTCGCTTGGATCTTCCAAGCCAGCGAACCCTCTCCGAAGAGGAGGACACGCGAAGCACTCATTCGTACCGAAGCTCGCGTGTGAGCTCCCGTCGTCAAAGCACAGAGGAGAGTATCGACTCTGAGGACGAATGGTATAAATATGAGCTTCGTAAACTGGAGGAGTTGGAGCGTCAACATATAGCTGCAGCAGAGGCCGGACCTCAAGCGACTGGCCCTCAAGTTCATTTGCGGTTTCAGCAGTACACGTATGTAACCAATTTTCAGCAAGCTAACCAAATCCCAATGGCAGCTACAGTGGATATGAAGGAAAGAATGAATTTAGTGCTCCAAGAGCTCCTTGTTAAAACTCATCGAGTGGAAAGCCATCATCTCCATCCGCAGTCTGAAAGTGAGCAGCTGAATGACCTGGCACAACAGTTTCCACCAGCGGAGCGGAGACTGTCCCTAACAGGAACAACGAGTAGAGTTTAGGCAATCGGAGGACACGATGGCCTGACGAGCACTGGGCTATGTTTCTCGACGAAGAACCTCGTCGCATGAGGAGTATGACCAGGAAGCCGAGCTGCTCGAGTCGTCATCATCATCAGCAGCATGGAAACAAGATGATTTGGAAGGAACAACTGGTGGAACAATTGAATTTGGCTCAATGATTGAGCCACCCCCGGCGGATGTTGGGCTCAGGATTGGGATGGCAATTGAGAGTAGCAAAAAGCAACAGCAACAGTTTCTCCAAAGCTCTGGTGGTTCCAGCCAGGACACAACGAGTGTTCGCAGTACTGAGTCAGCATTTTACTCGGGTGGTAGTGCTGAGTTTACTAAATCCAGTAGAGACAGCTCAAGAACTACTGATGAAAGGCCGAGCACTGTTAGCCTCCCTTCCTCAACGTCCATGGGAGACGGAGCGGGATGGCAAAGTGCGGAACTGAAGATGGAGGAGGAATTTGAGCAGAGAGCTCCAAGAGGTGGAGACTCGTCGGGTGAAACTAGTGGTCCAGACACACCTCAAGAAAGTTTTGAGGAGGACGAGACACTCATTGCCAAAGAGGAGGAGATGATCCGTGCTCATCAGCAACGGATTGAGCAAGAAGAGTACGAGCGAGAAGAAGCTAAACTCGCTGAGGAAGAGAGGATTCTAGCTGAAATGGAGGAAGAAGAAGAGCAACATGTTCAACTCAAGGGGGATTCTTTAGAAGAATTTGAGAAGGATGCGGAACAAGAAGAAAATTATACAAATGGGGAAGAGTCAATGAATGAGGAAATGGGTGATCAAGACCAAACCACAGGTGGTGTTCCATCATCACAAGTGTCAGGCACCCCTCCATTGGGGATCAGTCGAAGGGAGTCATCTCAAAGTGGAACTTTTTCCATTTCCCAAAAACTGTTTGGAATGCTCTCAATGGGCGATGTGAAATTCTTTTCGGTGGATGACGAGCAGAAAAGTGGCTCGTTAGAAGGAACTGTTATGGGACTACTTTCGGGTGCTAAAGATAGTGGTGGTGTTCCTGGTACTCCTCCTGTAGGAGTAGCAGCTGGTGATGGCACTACCTCACGTTCTAGTATACCTAATGAAGCGGAGAATAAGCCATTGTCAAAAATGGCAGCTGCCGGCTCCTTCTCCGTTGATGAGGAGTCGATGGGAGAAGATGGAAAACCAGGCTTTCCTGGCGGTCCGGGAAGCAAATGGGGTTTTCTCAAAACACTCAAGGAAAAGAAGGCAGAAGAGAAAGAGAATGCGGCGCTCGCAGCCCTCCAACCGGATGTGAGTCGAGTCGATTTTTATTATAGACTCTCCAAACTACCAACCAACCAACCCGTTCCCAGTTTGTATAAGTTATGCAATGTATAAAAACGCTTCAGCTGCAGCAGCATCCTTTTACTTTTAGTCACACAATGGAATTATATGAATATGTTCGTCATTTCTTTGTGAATTCCCATTCTCTCCCCTTTATTGTTCCATTTTGAAGAGAGAAAAGGAGTTTGTAGACTGTAGCTATCGATTATTCTCCCAGTTATTCTATGAATTCATTTCGTCTTTTCGTTATAAATTGTAATTTCCCCTCCATTCCGTGTAAGCACACCTGGGATAACTTTTGGAAAATGGGAGTTTACTCAAGTTTTTTGACAGAGTATAACTAACATAACACATTTGAGTAGGGCTCAAGGTCGGCCCATAGCGTGAAACGATGTTGTAACAAAGTGGAGTTGTAAGTGACATTCTCATCCATTTCTTTGGTATTTATGTGCTCATTCTCGAACGACGCTCAATAACCATAACATCATTGAACACACTGGGAGCAGAGCAAACAGTGGTGGTATTTGCCAGTATTTTATTACACGTAGTTTGCTCCTTGTTCAGAGAAAGCGGAGTGGGATTGGCATGGCATAGCATGCCAGACTCCCTTTCAAGAAATAAGCCCTTTAAAAATCATATCCTTTTGAGTCTAGTAACCAGCTTACGAGTTCTGTTTTGTGAGCAAGTCTTGGAAATTCAAAAGAGTTTAGAGAGACGTTGTCGTTGTTGGCACTGTTGGCAGTAGTAAACGAATATATACATGTGTGTGTATGTTATATCCCTCCCATTATAGTTATGTCAACCTGAAAATCATCAGAGTGGTTTGGTTGTAGCAGGAGTCATAATGGAAATGAGATGACTGACTAGGGCCTAGTTGCCGCAGTTCATGAGCCATTTCATTCCAGTTTTCTCTTCAAATTTTTTCTTGCAATATGGCTGATGGGGGGAGATCCGTATGAAATGTGGATTCTTCGTTTACATGATGGCAATGGCGGCTCCGTCTTTATTGCAACGCTCATTCTACACCGCTCTACATCATCAAAATCCTTCATTTCCATCTCACCAATTGGGTTTTCTCTCTGCCAAGATATGTTTTCACATTTGCAATTTTTGGGTAGTTTGTCGTTAAAAACCTCGTCAAGAGAAATCTTAGATTTTTATACTTGTACCACCAGCCGGGTGGGATGGGTAGTTAACCGCTTTACTTTTTACATGCTTCGATAAGCACAAGTGGGCAATGTTATATGGTGCAGACTGCAGTGCAGCTCTGCAGAACCATATACCTACTCACCAATATCATATTGGAGGCTACTATCATATGATGTGATGGGATGCTAAACTGGTAGTACTTTTTTATTGGTGAATTTTCATGATTACGAGACAGCACACTATGAATTTTCCCACATGCAGAGTGAGCATAGCGTTTTTGGAGCGATAAGAACTCGAGAGTAAAAAAATGGCAGATAACCAATTTCATTCGGTGGTGTGGAGCTTGCTGTTGTATGCTATGATTCAACAGGGTCTCTGTAGAGTAGTTGCGAATGTCAGAAAGCAATGCGATCTCGATCTCAACTAGGATGGCAACGAAAAAGTTTCTCCGTTTTGGAAATCTTGGATTTATTTGTTGATCAAATCTAATAAGCTTTCTCGGGCTTGAATGACTTACGTCGTTTGTTGAAATTGAGAGTCGCGTGGGAAGGAAAGCAATGCAATATTGAGTTGAAGATACATGGACACAATTTTGTGCACAATGGAACGTATATAACAATCTAACAAGATTAATTTTCTGGTTGCAAAGCTTGGAAGAAATACTGTGATTGAGGGGCTCTGTATTGTTAGGTAATTCAGCATAAGTACCTACTTCTTTCTTCAGCATCCTTCAGGGAAATGTTGATAAAAAATGGTTTATGGCTTGCTCAAGACGTGTATGTTCATGAGAGAGGAAAATGGGATATAGATGATAGGAGCCCCTGAATTATCACTAGTTAGGCATATATACATATATCCACATGGTTCTAAAACGAAATGGTCTGAACTGATGAAAGGATTTCTTGTGTACCAACCAAGAACCAAGCTGATTCAGCATTCGCCTTGCTTTCTCCGAAGCATCGACAATCGATGTCAACAGAATGTCAACCAGTCGAAAAGTTAATGTAAGGGAAGAAGAAATCAACGTTCCTTTCGTGTAGTAATGACTATCGGTTGTTCCGACTGATTGGATGGATTACGCATGTTATTACAAGTGTGTATTATAAGTTGAATAACAAGTCTGGGAAAGTTTATGTATGTATATATATATAAAGCAATGCTGTTCCTAATTTTTTTGTGTAAAAAAAGGAAGCAATTCACATGGCATGAGCATTGAGAGGTGGATGATTCATTGGGGTTGACTGCCAACGGGAAAGTCAACCAACCCAACAGAAATAAATGTGCTGACTTTTTTATAAGACATGTGGAAGATGGGGTGTCACGATTTCTGAGAAATTGTCTTCTTCCTTGTTTTCTCCTCTAATGAGGTACTACGTATTGGCAGCTCGTGGTTCCAATCCCAAACATTGTCACTTTTTACCTTACACATTCACAAATGTAATCAAAAAGGGAAGGAAAATGTCTAAATTTTGTGAGAACCACTACTCCGATGGCCAAAAAACCAAACCCAAAACCAACGAACCTCTTCAGTTTGCAGATAAGTTGGGGAAATTGTGAAAGAAAGGAGAAAGGCGATTCCATCGTCCGGGTCTCTCATGAAATATGCATGAGATCTTTCTGGAAAAGATACATGTTCAGTAGGAAATAGGAATATATCTTCACTATTTATCTACCCATCTTCCTTTCCCATAAAATGTATGTTTGCATACGTTTCAGAAGCCCTACTTGAAATGTTTTATGTACCATTTGCATACGAATCAATTCTCTCCCATCCTTCTTTTCAAGGGGAATTTATTTGACAAGTTTTAGCAAACTTTTTAACGAACAAATCAATTATTGCAAGAGCAATTTATATTTCTCCTGTTTTAAAAATAAACTGTGCTCACTTATAAATGTACCATGTTCACAACATTATAAACTTTGGTAATCCGTAAATAAATAGCGGATACAAGTGAGCTACCTAATTCACATCGATTTTCTAGGATAAAATATATGCTTTCTGCCCCGGGATAGCTTTTGCTTGTTGTTATTTGCTTGCGAAAAACTGCACTAAACTCTTACTTTTTAAAGGATATTATTTCTAGCGTTAAACCATGTTCCGGTTTCTCAACAAAATCTCACGCGATGTCGTCGGCTATTGTTCTTAAAAAATATTATTGTGCACCAAACTCCCTATAGTTTCCATCATCATCATGGTCGCCCTCACGCTGGGAAGGAATATGGGCGTGTCTCTCACAATCACAATCCATCTAGGTTTTCTTTTTGTATTATTTTCGGCTGATTTGGTAGATGTATTCACACGTAGGAATTAATTAATCGAGCTCCATTATATTCACATAATAATGACTGCACCACACTCCTGTATACAAGTGTATGCATGCACCTATTTGTACTACGTATTAAGTGGAAGTTGCTGCTGCTGGTGGTGGTGTTGCTGCTGTTGCTGTGGATGAAAGAAAGTCGGAGAATTGGTAAAGTCAAACTAATGGGAAAACTTGGTTTTGAGTACCAGCGGCAGTGGTGGTGGTATGGAAGGTTTTTTTTTAACTGATGCTATTATTCTCCAGCCTTGTAGCAAGTTAGTCAAGCTTATGATAAGCTTTTTGAGGACATTCTTTTTGCATTATTTTGTATACATACCTGATGTGATGGAGAGTCGGCTTAGGGTTTCACAAAACAATGGAAAATTGCTTTGCCAAAAAAGCTCTGCCTTTCCCAACAAAAAGCTTTGCTTTGCTCTTGGTATTTAGCTAACTAGTAGCAACACTCTTGCTTTCGCAGCTTTGCAAAATAAAGCCTGTAGCTCTACAACTACTACTTGTGTGTAGCTTGATAATATTATCATGGATTGTGCATCTCTTTATGATGATGGTGTCCTTTGTTTTCTAATTAGCAGACTGGCACTGCTGGAGCTGATGGATCTGGTCGTGGCACTGGGTAAGCGTCTTTTTTGTATATATAATATTACAGCTATAATTAATGAACTGGAGGATTTGAGAAGCTTACAAAGATGTGCTACGGACACATTTTCAGAACATTGACACTTCTTCTTTCAATCCAGACTGTGTATATATCAAATGTAGTTTCTCATTATGCACTCAACTACGCTCAGCCGTCGTAAATACTCACATACTTTTTTGCCTAACTGGCCTGACTGTAGCATAATAACATAACATAATTGAGATAAGTAAAAGTATGTACATCAACAAACGGCTAGATTATTATCTATGCATATTGACATGACTTCACACAGTTGGTAATAATAATATCATGTATCGCGAACAATATATAAGTATCACAGAAGCCCAAGCACAAACTTGATCACGGTAATAAAAGAACTGCCTATGTAATATGCTACTACGTTGTGACAAAGTTTGCAATATTATGCAAAGTGAAAGTAACACTTCACCTTTTGTAAAATGCGGCACTTACTACAGTAATCTAGACTAGAGCATTAAATTAGTATAGCAATATAGCATATCTATCTACTATTCTGTAAAATCATGCATGTTAGCACACGTTATAAGTTGAAGCTAGGTCATGTCAAGGCTGTCAAGAATCTCTTGATTTGGATCCAGCTGTATGTATATGTCACGTACAGAAAATAAAACGCAGCTGCCCGCCATTGTAAACTGCTATGTATGTATGTACTTCGTAGGCAACAACTACTATACTCTAAACAAAAATAAGCTTGAGCAAAATACGTGGTTTACCTTTTTCTGCACGTACGTATACATTTTTCGGTATTATGCAACCTTTTTTTGGCTCACATAAGTACATACTTATAACTTGACGTAATCCTCTTCGATCTGTGCTCTATGTTTGGGAAAAAGTTTATTTGTTTTCCAGTGCGCTATCCAAAAAACGTGGACAGAAAGTTGTACAAGTTATCAAACAAGATAGGTAAGAAGATGATGCCTGCTGCTCCATGAAAAACACAAAATCGAAAATATGACGTAATTTATCTTCGGTTGGGGCCTTAAACTAGCCCTTATAACAAGACATAAAAGGAGGCCTTGGTAAAGCAATAAAAAACGGAGAAGGAAATAAAGTTTATGTCTTATCTTGTTGTCCATAAACTATGAGAAATATTACTCACGGATAAAAAAGGTCGCCATTTTACTTGTAAACTAAACCACACAAGTTGCTTTTTACGCAGGTTAAAAACTAGTTTTTACATGTTGAACGTTGAAGAAAAGTAAATTAAATGGAATAGTATGAAATTCTAGTAGTTTATTGAGATGTTGATGTTGTGAGTGAGTGAACTATATTTTTACGTGATGCCCATTAATCAACAAAAAAAATTCTACTTGATATTTTTATGGATTACTCCTTCTGAGTGAGCATGTTGAATGTTTTGTATGCGTGTGCATTTATGAGCATAAGGGACATAATTACTTTCACTGAAAAATACGTTTCCAATCCACTCATAATTTTTTGTGAGTGAGCCAGAGAGAGAGTATAATCGGTAATTTAGCACATTCGGATGAATTTTCCTGGTGAAAAATGCAATTCGAACGTTGGGCAATTACCCTCCATACTAATGGACCTCCTGCCTTGATTAATTTTTTATTTATATGGGGGACACCGTGTGCGAGTATAAACTACTTCAATCCATTGTATTTACTGTAGGCAGACCAGCCACCCTCCCCTATATATATGCATATTATGAAGTTACGACAAATATGCTGATACATAACATGATAACATAAAGCCTATAAGCATTTATGTATAGAAGACATAAAAGAAAAAAAGTTTTTTAAAGCCTTGGATTGGATTGAGTTTTACTCTAGCTCCAAAACTCATAATGTTTATTGGCATGAGGATCGGATGCATATTGGAATTTGTGGAATGAGGGCCTTGCGTGACAAAGGGGAATTGTGTGATATTATGAATGCAATGAGAGTGCAGCTAGAAGCTAGAGTAAAATGTAAGTTTTCTTCCGTTGGAAGAGGCCGAGTGTATGTGTGTGACATGCTATTCTTCCACTGCTGTGATTAATGATGATACTTCCCGTTTCAAACTTTCACTCTATTTAGGTTACTATAGTTGAAAGGAGCATACATATTCGCGCATGCAAAAATTGAAATCCGAAACTCATTTCATTTGATCCCTTTCGTACATACCAATTATGTGAGTAGGTTGTTCAACTGTAGGTACACATTAAAACTTGTCACATGAAAATTTTGTCGGTTTACTGAAATGTGTCACAATTTATGGGGATAAGTGTATATTAGCAATTAAAATTTTGGCAACATAAAGATTAAATATGACAATGTGTTCACAACCCTGTTTTTCCTATACTATACTTGCAGTCATCCTGGGGACAATCCATTCTACTCGACCATTGACAGCATGCCAGATATTCGACCCAGGAGGAAGTCCATTCCATTAGTGTCTGAGCTGGTATGACTGATATTTATGTTTTTCTCTCTCTCTTTTATACTCGTGTAGATTATGTACCTATGGATGTTTTGATGCCTTTTATAACGACGTACAGAACTCGGAACAAGATTTCTGATATGTCTGGATTGCATTGTTAATGTTATTGTTATTGATGAAATTATGTGTATTTAATTCAATGCTGCCTTTGCTGTTGAAATGGACAGGTTCTCAAGGTACGACATGCATATTTTATAAGAGTAATTTATTAGGATTCTTTTGTTACTCGGGTGTAATAGCTTGTTAACGTTTTTACTCATTAGTACACACGTTTCGTTCCAGAACATTTGTGTAATGTCATTGCATAATTAAATGAAGTGTAACATAATATAGCAAGTCCGTTGAAAACACACCTGCAAAAAATAATAATTCTATATCTTTCGTCCAGGTTTATATTCAAAATATCAAGTGTAGCAGCATTTCTTAAGACAGTTTTGTATTCAGAAATTTTATTTCATTCCAATTTTAAGACCATTTTACGTGTTTGCGTTTGGATTCAAATCTGCACTTATAATATATGCATGCTTTGTATAAAGTGTTTGAAATGGCCGATGCACAAATTGGAGAATGGGGATAAGGTCACAAGGCTTAAAGCTGAAAAGTACTACTACATTCATTCTGTGTAGATTCTTCTGGAAAGTGGTGTTTCAGATTGTCTGTTCAAAGACGGTTGAAAGCAAAGAGAAAATCCTAGATTACATGTTCATATACTTACGTTTTTGAGATCAAGGCACATATGAACACGTACTTTAAGTGAAGGCATGCATGATCCCTTCTAAAATTTTATTTTGTACAACTGCAACGCCACAGTGGTTCTCGCCTAGCCCAAAAAAGAATATAGCATAGATGTATAATATCCTGCTTCAGCTATCTGTATACACTACCTAAAACCAGGGGCTGGAAGGAAGCTTTCAAGCAAGAAACATGATTTTCCTAGCTGTAATAATAGGAGGCAAAAGAATGGCTTAGTTGGTGAAATAGGATTATAATAAATATATTTGAGAGAGAGGGTTGTATAGGCATACACGCATGTAGCGATGAGATCTCTCAAAGAAGAGTTTTCATCCACAAGATAGAGCTTTTCTCTTTGTCGCTTCCTTACCAAACTTTCACTTTGGAATGCTCATTAAAATTTCGTAAGAGGCCTATTGTACCAAAAAAAGCTTCGTCGCGTTTTACGCTTAGACATACTACGTAAATTCGTTCTTTCATACACATGCAGTTCTCCCACAAAACAAGTATCTTATCTTATCTTCGCCCCATTCTACAAGCTTCCCTTCCAACATGACTAGGGAAAAGCACAGAGGAAAACACTTTAGCTTGAAAAGTATCTATCAGCAGATAAAAATATATAAAGATATCAGAGAAGTGGTCTGGTTTGGTTGTTGCAAATCTTTTTTGTAAATCATAATGGTCTTCCTTACATATATTCGCAAGCTACCTTGATGATCAGAGTCCATTCCATCACACTATTTCTATCATAATAACCTTAGCCTTATCATTATTATGCAGAGTAAATTACTTACTCTTTGAGTAGTAGTATATACCTATCGACTAAAAGATGCGATCAAGGAATTCCGATTATTTGGCTGTGAATTAACAACATGCACTATAATTTATGACGACGTATATGGGCTCATGTTAAGATGGGGAGATGTGATTTTAAGTGTTGTTTCCAGAAAATAATGATCATAAATTATTTTTATTGGATTCCACGTAATGGGATGTGTGTACAAGAATAATGAAGCACTAACGGACTTGCTGGAACCAGGGAAAGAGTAGGAAATGCTTTGTAATGCAAATTGTATTGTATGTAGTACATGAACTTGTTTTGTTTTACACAGACAATGGCAGCAACAAAAAGACAAGCAGCAGGACTGACGAATGCCATCCCAAGATCGACCCTCAACGACGAAGAACTGGTAAGACTGTTGTTTATTTGTATCCACTGTGAAATTCAAATTTTATCAACTTTGAAAATATATTTTGCAGGAAGAAAATTTATCTCTTAAATATGAATGAAAATGAGGGAAATTTCGATGCGTTAATAATAATATGCAAATGAATTGGCGATACGTACTTTCTATCCGACCTACCACGTCACAATATTTTAGAATGAACCAATTTAATTTTCTTCTTCTCCATTTGTTGCATTATTGTGGTGGTTTTATATTTACACGAGGTGTTTTCCACGAATAATAATTAGCATATCAATTTAATGTCCCCTTTAAAACTAGTGCAGTGCAGTACAATATTACCGCAGCCTGTTTCTATATATCTTATATCTCTTCGTTTGTCTATCTCTCTCTATATATATCGTTGTCGTTTGTAAACTGTTGTCTGCACCTATCTCTTTCTCTCTCTCTTTCTATATAAATTTGAATTGCAATGTGTATTTGATTGTATGTTTGCAGTTTTTTGTATTTTTCTCTCTTTCTCTGATCTCTATTAGATGTTACGATATATATATCTATATTAAATTAAATACTGTCCATCTTGTATTCATCCTCCGTCCGTTGTTTCACCATTATACACATTCTGCCTTTAATATTTTCCCTCCAACTTGTATAATAATAATATTGTTATATATAGTACTCGGTGGAATTTGACTCAACTTCTTTCTTGACTGTTGTTTGTACCCATTCTATCAAACTTTTCCCAACTAGTATTTCTCTAGGGCATATGTTCGTTTGATACAAACTCTTCCTTTGAACTGATATGTGTTTCAGCTACAAAAATAAAATTTGCTGAAACTTCATTACGAGAGAAAAATAGAAAACAGTTTTTACTTTTTGTCACGTTAGCCAACTAATGTCAACGATATACAAGATGGTTATGAAAAAAATAAGAGAAATGGCGCAATAAACTCAGGGGAGGTGAAACTAGGGGAATGGAATCACTAGCATCAGGCTTTTTACTTGTAGGAAAAAAACCAGAGATTTTATTTGGTTCGTCTCGTTTTTATAAGAAAAGGGTGCTCGTACAATCGCCCCGGTTATTAAACGGGTTGTATTGTGTTGTCTTGTTTTCACATGTCTTGTCTACGGTATGGATAGGAGTTGGTAAGTCCTACTCAAGAGCACTGTTGCCCTAGAAAAGTACACACTAAATGAACACGAGAGAAATCTAGTTTCTCCTTTGTAGCAAAATGATAGTAGTTGATGTGCTTACTTTTAGTACATGTGCAACATTTCTCTGTGTGTAGCAGTAGCTCTCTATCTATATACGTAGCTAGTTTTAGTTGTTGTTCTTGTAGTGAATAGCAAACTTGTAGTGCATCTCTCTGACTGACTGATGTAGTTTCAGATTAAAAGCTCGCGTTGTCGATTTGAAAGTCTCAGTTGAGTTGATATTAGATGATCATAAACTGTCATTGGTTTGACGACTGTTGCCTCAGTGGAATTTTAAAAAATGCTTGCGTTTAGTCAGTCAGTGTTCAGCATCTAAATTTAGATGCCGGAATCTAAATTTTGACTCCCGCCATATAAATTTAGGTTCCAGGAATCTAAATTTATATGCGGCTATAAATTTAGACTCCAAAATTGATAATTCGTTTTTAAAAAAAAAAGCACGATGAAAATTAATTTTTACACGATGAATATTTTTTATTTTTTTACTTTTTCATATTCCGATTTAAAAACTGACTGTTAAACCTATTTTTGTTACCGATTTTAAATTTAAAAAATACGATTTGGAGTCTAAATTTTATATGCGGGCAGTCTAAATTTAGATGCTGGAATCTAAATTTAGACTCCCGGCATATAAATTTAGATGCTGAACACTGACTGTTAGTTTCACAAATATGTATTCGTTAAAAGCTTGGATTCGAATGCCAACTTGTAAAACCATGTGTATTTTACATCTCATGTATTTGATATAACCTAAAAAAGTAGATCAATGTGCTTGGAATAATATACTACAATCGACTTGATGTTAAGTAGTATATCGTTAGAATAGAAAGCAATGTTCTTTCCTGAAAGATGTAGTAGTTTGGATGATAAATGCTTTAACTATACACCCACTACTTCGTTTTCATGAGAATGGTACAGGTATATTACCTAATTACCAATCCAATATACTACTGTAGAGAGTTAAGAACACAGGCACTAGAACACCCAAAGCAAGCTCTTTAAGCTATACTAGACATGTGATTTTTCAATCCCAATTTCTTTTATCCTATAACCTAACTCGCAGAAATGCTTAGAGCTTACATATAACAGAAGAATTTTATGCTGTTCACTTCCACACCAATAAGAAAGTGCTCGAGACTATAAAATCCAAAACGATGTTCATAGAGTCGACAACTTAAGTTCATTCTTCTCAGGGCAATAGTTTTTCAAAGCGATATACTCTGTCCCTAATTACTTATAAATGGAATCTTACTTTATGGTATAATAGACGTGTTCGTCTCTTTTCATCGGAACTGTGTAGTTTAAAAAGTATATATATAGTTTATGAAATATGTTATGTTCATCATCGCATTGCAACACTATAGCCTAGTTAAGAGTAGACGAATCCTTTATCTATGCTTCTCGTTTCCTATAATTTATATACTTGGTTATTACTAGATGTATTTTCAGTTTCAACGAGACACATGTCACCTGCAGTAGATATCTCTTCTCTCCCACATTCTCTTTAGCTAATTTTAGCGCCGATTAGAGTTCCATATTATCATATATACGAAGAATTTTGTTAGGACATAGTCCCGTTACTTCTTCTTTGGATGCGCTTTTATACTTGTCACGACATGTGACAATATATGCTTATTGAGCTGTGAAGAAATAGTTGCCCTCCAGAAAGTATCCACGCTATTCTATATTCTGTTCTCTCCATCTGTTTCGCATACATATAACAATGCAGTCTCTTCTATTTGCACCGCTAGTCCCTTAAGATATAACACCAACCTATACAGATCATAAAGCCTAAAATCACAGTCCGATTTGCGGTAATAGACTCTATACACTATTATTTGAATGGACTGGAACGGCAAAAAGCGGAGATATAGGGGAAAGGTATCCTTGCTCTCTTGGAAACTTAATATCAGCAAAAAAAACCTATAACCTGACCAAACGTCCTCTAACAATTCATTTTGGAATGACAGCTAAAAATTGATCATGCACAAAGAAATTTGATTTCTCTTGAATAATATAATTGCCAATTGCGGCTTATATGACATAAATACAATTTAAGATCGTTTATCATCACAAACGGATTGACACACCTATCCATGCTTATCACATGAGCATTAGCCGATCGTGACATTTTCTACAGCACCAGTTTACTCCCAACAATACGCTTAGCCTTAGCTAGTAAAAAATCTGATACAAACTGAAAAAAGACAACTCACACCGTACAAGGAACTCCCTGATTATACACTATATATAGCAGTACTACTTCTATTTGAGTGTGTGGATATGCTATTCAAAGAACATCATTCCTGCTTATCGACTCAAGGTGTTATGATACACCAGACTTTGCTGAGCCGATACAAACATATAGACATAAGCGAGAATATGTAATACGGAATCTCCCCACTTACTACATTTTGTGTCTCAAAGTTACAAATATCTATCAGTGCTCTCAGTAGTTACTACTTGATATATAATTGAAATAGTTTTGCTGTATTTCTACTGTTATTAAGGATAAAGAGAGTGTGTCCTCAATATACCATTTACTCTTCTCCGGATCAAAGTACCTATTACGATTTATTAATTATCTTAGCGGTTTCTCCTAACCATCTTAAATTTCCAGTCACAAAACGTGACAAAAAAATACGTCAAGCTCTATACAAAGTCAACACAACGATTAATACACTGAGTGGACTCATCTATGATTCCTCTTCAGATCCGTAATTCAACTACAGTGAACTCACATTAGCTAGCCATCACAATCACTTCTATCAGAGGCTATTATGTATATTTCATAATCTTACTCAATTCCAATCTCTCAATAATCAGTGTTATCTTCTCGTTAGACTTCTTTCGCTGTCATCAGCTTCTACTCAAACAATGAATGTTCTAGCGCTGATAAAGGCTCTCATATATGATTCTTCACTCCGTCCCTCACACCATACATTATATTCTACCGAAGATGGAATTTATATCAGTATTAAGAACTTGTGGACCTAGCTTCTTCATTTGAGATCACGTATATTACACAATTAAGCGCACTAGGCGAGTAATCACCATGCTGTTCATCACACACTGAAAGTTAATATATGGCAAAAAAACAGAGAAAACACAATATATGGGAAAGATTACAGGATAATAGATAGTTAACGCGGTTCTTGGTCAACTCTAGAGTCTAAAATCGAGCGTTTCTGACTTCATGGCACAATATCTCAATGGACGATACAATCTTGCCATGTCACCCTAGCTTCGAAACCTCAAAAGCACACTCGACCAAGACAGACTTATATGTGTGGTTATGATCATATTGAGACAGAGTGCGCAATCGCATGTTAATTTGTTACGATATCTACTACAAGTGCACCACCACATATCCTTTATTACAATTACATATTATAATATATTACATGACGTTTTATCACTTAATGTGCAATATAATGTGTGTAATATTCATAATAATATACAGCTTGTACATACTCTAGCTCAGTAGGTCATGCTAGCAATATTAGACTCGAGATTCTATTACGTAAAGTGAATAACCTTTGTATAACTCTCGTTGCGTTAGCCAAAAGCATAAAAAACAGATAAAATTGTTATATTATCTATCTATATATGTTATACATCCCAATGTAGCTGCAACATACTTATCCTATTTCTAATAGCGAGAACAGTTAATCGTGCATCATTGCTAACACATTAAATTACTTACTCCTATCTATCATAATCGGTATCATCTCCTATATACTTTTATTCGTATGCTACGAGAATCACCGTCAGTCTTAACCTGCTTCAAAGCGCTTAGTATATCGTACAATTGCTGAGAAATTGGCTATCAATAAATATTGGAAAAACTTTCAAACACGGATCGACCTATAATAATATTCGTATCGAGTAAAACTACCACGCATACTTACTCTTACATACTATTCATACAAACAAACCAAAAAAAATTTTGAATCCATTTTGTTGATGACAACGTTGTTTGCTAATCTGATGCTATTTGTTTAATTTATTGGGACCAATTTATCGGGGTGCAGAAAATGCACGTATACAAGAAGACGCTTCAAGCACTTATCTATCCCATTTCAAGTACAACGCCGCACAACTTCGTGCTTTGGACAGCCACTTCCCCAACATACTGCTACGAGTGTGAGGGGCTCTTGTGGGGGATTGCGAGGCAGGGAGTAAGGTGCACAGAGTGTGGAGTCAAGTGCCATGAGAAATGCAAAGATTTGCTCAACGCGGATTGCCTACAGAGTAAGAAACACTTTTTTTAAAAATCTTTCTCTACTTTCTCCAATACGTACCTAAAACCCATAATAATAAAAATTATTACCATACATGATTAATGTACGGAGTAAGTTACGCGTAAGTAAAAATTGAAAATGCAATGTCATATTTATGTACAATTTCTTATCTATCAATGATGATGTTGATCATGATGAATATTATTGTAATGGAATGAAGGAGTCAATGTACAATCAAGTCAAGCCATGAGTTCTAGTCAAAGGAGTTCTTTTTGTGTGTGAAAAAACGAATGATACGTATGGGTTGAGAAGACACAAACTGATAACCAAAAAAAATGTTACTGTGTAGAAACGTATCCCTCTATCAATACTATACTATATACACACGTGCTCTACATGTCAAATCTTTTTATTTTCCAACTTTCTTACTTTTTTTATTATAAATCTATCAGTATTTCTATAATATACTTATCTCTCTCTTGCTTACCGTTTTTGATTGTACTCATGTTTCAAGTGTCATTTTTATATTATACGCCAAGCCAAACACACACACAAAGCAAAAAAAGAAAAATAGCACCAAAAAAACCGTATACTTTCTCACAATGAGTATTTTCTTTAATAATAAATATATCAACATCAGTGAATGACATGATCCACACATAATATTTATAATACGTTATATTTTCAGTCAGCACACTTCAGTAAATGTTTTTTACATAATATTGTGCGTCAAATTGACATTGCGCATTATTACTATATTACAAAATATATTCTGTGTCCGCTGCTCTTGTGCGTAGTGACTGTTGATGTCTATCTAATTCTCGTGTTTTACTTTACTCTCTTCTTGTGATCTATTGTAATTAAATGTCGCATGATCATGATGAATTGATAGGAAAATGGGTTTTGTTAAAGGGATCAAATCAAACAGAATATATTGAGTTCAAACAAATTGACTCACGTTGCCCCAAACACAATTTGCATAATTAAATAGACATAGGCGATCAGTAATATTTTAAAACCAAATAAAATTTAGATAGGCGCCTTTGTACTACATACAAAGTTTATTAACAATCCATTTTTGACAGTTAATAAAGCACGTCATGAGATGGCTGACTTATGATTAGTAATCGTAACATAATAAACCCACTATTTAGCTACAAAACACTGGAACCAAAGCCAACTGCCAAAAAAATCAAAGGAAGTCATATGACATTCCTTATGAAATAGTTTTTATTCTTCCATCATTGAAACAAAATAATACTTTCTACTACTGATAATCTACTACTACTACTCTTTAAATGTATATATTTGTGTATATGTAATCTATTTATGTACAAATGTACATTGATACAATTACTATTCATGACATTTTGTAGTTTCTTGAAAGGGAAATGTACGTTGTTCTCTTGTAAGTCTGTAAATACTGAGCAATACGGTAACAAGTGTTTTATTTTTTTGTATGGTTTCCTTACTTGGTTTCTGCAGCTGGATTTACAAGTAAGATTTACTTGTTCCTGGCTGTCCTATCTCTCACTATTTCTGTCTCTATTTTTCGCTGTGTCCTCACTATACTTAACTTATTGCTCTTTTTCTCAAGTTCAAATCTCTCATAAACTAGAATATATATATTCTGCTCACCTGCATAACTATTATTACTTGATTGTGTTATTATTACTGTATTAAAGTTGTTGTTCTCGTTTGTTCTGCTTAAGACACTTCTCAACACCGAGGTCAAGTGTCTTACAAGCTTTTAGCATGAGGCATGCATACTTTCTTTCTTTGTTTTTCAAGTCTGCCTTTGTCTTTGTCACTCAAACAAAACATGATGTGATTAGAGCTTATTCTCTGAAGCACTTTCTGTTTGTATGGGCTCCCATCATCATTGTTCTTTTACGTCAATTTGTTTTCTCCGAATGCTAACAGTCTTCTATTATTATTACTACTGCTTGCTCTCTCCTTTCTGCTTTTTTTTATAAAATATCTTTTGGTGTGAGAATGTATATATATTTCTTGACGTGATTTCACTTTCGACCGTGTCCATGAAAATTTTGCACGGGAGGTAAAAAATTTCTACTTTCTCTAACAAACATGCACGTTCCTTTTTAACACCTATTCTTCTTCTTCACCCACCCATCCGTCCATCTCTTACTTTCACCACACTTTTTTCTACTCTTCTTCTTCTTCTGCCTGCTATCTTTTTAAGATCTCTCCACAACTACCACCTCCACCTACTTATACACCTCTTCTCTTTTCACCAACTAACCGTGTGACAGTGAGAATGTTGAATGTGTGTGCGTGGCGTGAAGGAACGTTCGTGAAAGTTCAGTTTTTCTAATGATGATTAATTTGATGAGAATTTTATCAATTTATATATATATATACTTTTTTGTTATGAATTTGCACTCTCTATCCACAGTTGATTGTTACCTTTTTATACTTACAAACTCTTTGACGTTATTAGTGAGGATAGCAAGCGATAATTATTATTCTCACCCAGTAATACAAAAAAGCCTCTCCTAATTTGAGTAATTGGTGATGATGTATAGGAGCGGCAGAGAAAAGTTGCAAACACGGAGCAGAGGACAAGGCCAATAGCATAATTACAGCTATGAAGGAGATTATGAAGCAAAGGGAACGCCAAAAGCCTGAGATTTTCGAACTGATAAGGTAAGACAAGTTGAAATTTTTTATACAAAATTAATTATTTAATTGGATTTGGATGAAATCTTTGCTGCGCATATATAAAAAAACGATGATGTGTGCTATAATGAGTACTAACCAATTTGGAGTTTGGAGACTGATATATGTATAAAAATCAGGCATAATTAATGAACTCGTTTCGATTTTTGCGAGGAAAAGAGTTGTAAAGGTAAAACTTGATCTACTTGATATTTAGGCAAGTGTTCAGCGTAGAGGAGAAAAGTCATACAGGCCACATGAAAGCGATTAAACAGTCTGTACTAGATGGGACTAGCAAGTGGTCTGCTAAAATTGCCATCACAGGTTTGTGTTTGACCAATCAGAAAACAAAAAAATCAATCAATATCTCAAATTCTCTCTTGTTGCCAATTTAAAGAAATTGAGCCCTTCTTTTTATTGAAAGCTGTAGTAAATGCAATCTATATAATAATATATATCAAGCTTTAATAATTCGTTTACGATATATATTCTATCTGTAACTTTATATCTGTAAATATATATATGTATTTTCTATGTGTGTGTGATTTTTCTGCGTCTTAGACTATTCTCTATTATTGCCAGCTGAATCTTATTATGTGCCGTTAAATTCTAAAATGACAGCAAAAGCAAATAACGCTGCAAAATACCAAAAACCCCCTTTCCAATTTTTTCAGCTGAAAGCCAAGCCAAAATTGTAATTTTGTGTGATATTTCTCTATATCTATTTGTATATTTTTCTTTGTCATTTGTCGCAACTGCCACGTTAATTCACTGTCATTCATTATTTATCAAAAACTGTTTCAGTTTCCTGTGTTCTGCTCACTTCCATCATCAAGATAATGATAATTTATATACAACATATATTCTATATTATGCTTCAAATGGCTCTTCATCAGCGTCCGTATATAATAATACACTACTTTCTCTCTAGGCCAAATTCATGAGAAAATTAAATGAGTCTAAATGAAAGGAAAGTTACAAAAACATTGAAACACGTTTTACCCTACTCACACACAAAAAGCCTATTTCCCCTACATTTTCGAGCGGAGAAAGTTTTAACCTGAAAAGTAGTTCTGCAAAAAATGTGTGAGAAAGTTTGCTTAAATATGCAAGAGGAGCGAGTCGTCTCCCATTTTTACCTAATATATTTGATAAAAACACGCGAAAGCACATTGTACAGCACAAAGAAAATAACTCGTTAGGTGCAAATATTATTGCAATTTACTAGACTACTGGATGGTAATAATCCAATATATACTGCCTACTATACTACTACCTACCTATTCATTACGCCGTGTAAAGTAAACACACGTACACCAGCCAGCGCGATAACTTAGTTTTCTCGTATAATAATATAATCTAATTAACAGATTAACTTCTCACACTAAAATAAACACTGTCATCATCATCATCATGTAATGTCGTCGAAGAGCAGCAGCGCAATTTTAGATACTCTCGAGGAAGTCGGAGTGGAGAAAGATTTTGTTCACAAACAAAAATACCTTTTTTTATACAACTTGATATGCCAGTAACAAAATGAATGCTTCTATTCCAATTGACAGAACGACATTTACCGTCGATCCTGACACTCATATTGATAATCTAGAACAAGCTGAAGGTTCTGTTCTTGAAGGAACTTCCAAATGGTCCTGCAAGATTGCCATCACAGGTATACTCGTCGACTCTACTAATCAACACAAAAAAATACTTACTTTTATATAAATCTCTATGCGTATGTATATACCAATATATCAATACCGATACCAAACTATATACCCCCTTATATTTCATTGACTCATTCATTCTCTCAAGTCGTTTTTTATAGAAAGGAGAAAAAATCGATACTTTCCATTTAACGTTGTTGTAATCGTTGTACCCTTTTTTAAACAACTATTCTACATAGAGAATCCATTTAGACATTTCCCTTTCTCTCTCTCTCTTGAAAAAGTATGAAAAGGAAAATCTCTCAGTAAAAGTACAGTACAGTAGTAGGTATATAATATACTTGTGGTATAATAAATATATCCTCCTTCTAACTTAGAATCATTTAGAGTTTTAGAAGTAAAAGTAGATTTTGGAGAATACTTACTGTTACTACTAGTTCATTTACTCTTTCTCTCTTAAATATTGGAAATACTTTACTTAGATGGTTGAAGATTGATGTGATGAAATGAATGGCATGACACAAAAAAAACGAAACTCTTACTCTCATTATGGCTCGCAAGAAAAAAAGTGGGAAGAAGTTTGATCTGATGATATACTTATAACAGTGCATATATGGTATCCCTTTTGTTGTTCATTCCATTCTACACATTAGCTCTACTTTCTCTCATTTACTTTAACTACTTTTGAAGTATATTGAACTGCAAACTAAAAATCACGGCACCTGCCTGCACCTAACTCATAGAATGGAGTGGAATGGATACTACCTATACTTTCTCAAATTTTAATCATATTGTATTGTTCCTTCTGTACATGGAAAAGGAGTAACACTCCGATTTAATCTTTCACTTTCACCCTGGACATTTTAATATATCGTGTAACATGTATCATACCATAATATTGCATTTGGGCTCTAATGTAACACCAGAACATTATAATTCATCGCGTACAAGCAAGTAGGAACAATAATAAT
The DNA here is from genome assembly GCA_001718145.1 of Orchesella cincta. Lineage (NCBI taxonomy): Eukaryota > Metazoa > Arthropoda > Collembola > Entomobryomorpha > Orchesellidae > Orchesella > Orchesella cincta. Next base: position 35,758 of record LJIJ01000431.1, read on the forward strand.
GAACGACACACATCGGCAGTGAAATTGAATACATATACATATACATTCATAATATACGCCTACAGACAGATACGTAAAGAAATAATTATATTTGTTCACTATACACTGCAAGTTATAGTTGGAAAATAATAATAATAATTACAATGGCCAAGGCCAAATAGCATAAAACATTTTTCTCTCGCGTATGTTCTTCAACCCCTTTGTGTTGAATGTTAGTTCATGGTTGCACAGTGAAATGAGCTTGATATAACGTTATGTGGAATGGTCTGCACCTAGTATGGCTTGTAACTTTCACCTACATTAAAAGCTATTATATTATGGTCTATTGGCGTCAGTGATTTCGTCGGGTAAAGGAAAAGTTATGGATGTATGATTTCGCTCTTTTGAACTAGTTTTAATTCGCAATCACGTTAAACACCACAGAAAGTAAACGAACTAAACCGGCGAATCGGGCCAGAACAAATCTAATACAATCTATATTTAAATAATTTCCCTAAAAAATAAAAAACGGCATCAAATTACTTTTTGGATAAATCATTTAAAACTAGGCTTTGAATAAAAATTATCACATTACTTTTGGTCTGCAGAGATGGATAATCTTTCATCTGTATACAATAGGTTCAGGTTAGAATATGAGTTTTTAACTCTTGTTGAAACAAAATTAGGCAATAAAAACCTTTCCTCGCATAACGTAAAACGCGTAGTCATTTTTCGGCTAGACTTTCCTTCCTCATTTCCAATACCATTTCCGCCTTTGTTGCATTTCATTTTCCTTCCTCCGTTCGTTTTAGCAGGGCACAACTGTTACACAATTACTTAGCAGTTCTGATTAGTCTCTCCTCATAATGAAGACCTTAAGGGGAGATTTCGGTTTCGTGGAATGTTGTAAGTAAAATGGAATGTGAGAGGAGCAATAAGAGCTCGGAAGAAGCACACGATATGGGTTCAGTGTCGAGAATATGTAATCATTAGTAATCGTAATGCTATAAAAGTAGAGACGGAGGAACGGAGCTCGAATTGTTGGAAACAAACCCATTCCCGTTTGCTGCTGGTGAATATGAGTTTGGTAACACCAGTTGTGTCGCTCTTTCATTAGCAATGCCATTTAATTTAACCCTCCTTACGGGACAATTCAATTCGTAGAGCAATATGCTATAAACCGACACGCTCATTTATCACGGTTATAATTTCGGAGCTTGTGCTCACTTTCCTTTACTTCCACTTCTGGCCTCCAACTTCTTTATTAGCAAGTGGTTTAATTAGAGTATAAGTTAATCATCTCCAGACAATTTACAAAGGATGCCGAGACTCATTATTTTAGGCGGAATGGGTCACAACCAGAGTCTCAGCTCGAGTGGACTTCTTTATGAGAAATTTCTAGCCTTCGTGTACAAAATAGTCATCATTTTGGATCAAACGTAATTAAATCTCTTTGAGTTTCGATTTTGGAAACTTGTGGCCAAAGACTGGAAGCACTACCCAGAGAGTGCAACTAATTGAATTAGAATGGTAGCTAATAATGCACTACATGCGATTAGTCCTCCACTTGATTAATAAGTTTCCAACAGTTGACTTGTGATAAGTTGAGTTGCTAATGAAATTAGCAAGACTCAATTAATTTTTGCATATCATTTGCAAAAACAGGCATTGTCACATTATTCTCAAACATATATTTCAAGAAAAGGAATGAATGACTGTCGGTCAACCAAAACTTCTTGCTGATCTGTAAGTAGGTATAGCCAAGTAGTCGACAACGATCCTGATGACGTAAATAGGGATATAATAATTGATTTTATAATGTTGATCAACTCGGTAAAATTGAAGAACTAAAATTTTCATGAGCAAAACTGCATTTACTGCACAAAAAGAAGTAGAGCTTCTTGATTGACAGACTAGACTGAAGGACAATCATTAAATTGCTTTTAAACGTATTGGCAGTATTTCATCAGAAACTTATCTCATTTCTAGGCATTCCGTCTGCGGAAAAAAAGGGTTTGGCAAATGAATTTGCACCTAATCAAAAGTAATCATTCAAGTTTCGACGGACAGACAAACACCATATGATAAATAGGAGTAGGTAGCAGCCCATTATATGGTTTCACTATTAATAAGATAGGAATCAACATCGACATCAACTGCCGTGCCGCCGCTGCTGCTACCATTGAATATATTTTCCATCAGTGTTGTTGTGTGTGTGTGTATGCAAACGTCACGTCAATTCAGGAGTGCTTCCTCTACTATTTAAGCTCGTTTCCTGTCATTCATTTCTGTCATCTTGTTCCTTCTTCTCATGCATACTACACAACATACATTTCCCATCAGTGGGACTATGCATATATCACTCTCTTTACAGCACCGATTTGACTATCCCATTTCCCTCGTTGAAAGTTGTGTTGTTGCTGGATTGAAGGCTGTTCTCTCCTGATGAAAAAGACTGTTAGCTTAAGGTTGACCTAGATAGAATCGCTCTTATCAATCTTACTATAATGGCAGCAACCAGCCAGGACCTACATACATATTGCATAATGACAAGATACTAGATATAGATAGTTTGAATTTCTCCATATATTTTATATAACATCTTGTAGTTCGTCAAAACAGATTGTCTCCATGCTAGTTTGCCATCGGGGTTGATAATGGCTGCTCAAGTTGCTGTCTCACATTCATTTTCTAGCCCATTTTAGTGTCACTTCTTTATATCATCGTGGTAGTACCAGTAATAACGAACGTTGTCCTCTTTTTTTCTTCTCTTTTTTGGTTGGGTTCTTTGCAATTTCCTGTCCCTCCGCCTTCTTTGTAAGCCGCAAAAGCAAGACAAGAAAAATACTATTAGCGGCTATAGGCAAAAACGTGTTGAAAGTTGTGTCTTTGGGGAAAATAATGAATTCAGCGAAACTGGAGTCGTGAGAGGGAGGTTTTTGCGAGACTTTTAGCGGTCGTCCCAGTGTTGTAAAGAGATGTTATGTAAATGATATAAAAATGGGAGAGCGAGACATAACATGGATGAAGAATAAGAGCAGGCTTTCTAAAGATTCCTTCAAGGAATCCATTAGCTATTGAGGACTGCTATTATGCCATTTTTACGTTCCACGCTCATTTATTCCATAGTCTTACTCCCCCCCACAAGCCTTATTGTATATCTTCAGTTTCATTTTTCAGAAAAGGTCTAAATTAGGTTCATTTTTTGTAATAAAAAAATTCGTCACAGTTGCAAAATTCGGTTAGATTACAAGATTTGACAACTGATTTTCCAGCAGCATTAAAATATAACATCATGTTCAAAACAAGACTCAAATGAGCGAAATCAGAGCCAACTATTTTGAATTGAGTGATAGGAAATGTAAATCCTGATACAAAACATCCAAAACTGCAATGCAAGAATTCCACGAAAAAAGTCTGGAATATAAACCAGGATAATCTTTTCCAAAAATCTTTCCTTTTCAATCTCAGATGGTTGAGCGCCGGAGCCGGATTGGAAATAATTCCCAGTCCCTAAAAGTATGCCTATTTTAAGCGGCTTCCTATTCCGACCAAACATAAAACAAACGCAGTATTCACAATCTTCATGTCAATCTTGCATAATACATGAAAACCTCACTAATTCCACTCTTCTAGGAAGCATCTTAAGTTTACAAATGTTGCACTAGAGAATGTTACCCAAGACAATTATTATTATTCTGGCGATTATCATTGTTCGCCTTTTTTACTATAATAGTGGTTGGGTGGAAGAATAACCAAAAAATCAAGTCAGTTTTCTCTTGTACATATTTGATGATATGATGTGATATGATATCGAACTAGACCAGACCATGTTATGTTATGATCATGCCATTATGCTGAGCAACCATGTAATGATTCTGTTTTGTCATTTTCTCCATCCCGTATATATATCTACATTGCTTTCACACGAAAAACACACTTTCCCTAGCATATTGTATGTTGTGTAACGAAAAATGCTGTTCCTGCATCATCATCCTCCTCATATTGTTCTGTGTAGCTTGCGTTGCGTGCTGCTCAGAGTAAGTAGCATAGGGTTTTGCCCAGAGCACAGGGGATGACAGATGAGATCCCTCGCCTAATCCTGAAATGCAATAAAAGAAAGTGAAATGCAAATTTCCAGCGTGTAATAATGCTCACTCAGAAAGAAAGCCGCGTTGGGCCGAGCTAAAGAGAAAATAGCTTACACCAAACCAAACCCACCCTATTCCAGTTACAATTGTGCCTAAGGCTTTGCAGTTATAATATTATGCACTTCGCAATTTGTGTTCGTGAAAGAATGAGATGGAGTTGCTGCCTTTCTGTAAAAAAACCAAACCCACACATAATATATATGCATAGCATTCATATCACATACTATACATCCAATAGCGTAACATGTGCACCAAACCAACGCATGCATGAACAAAGTAAGTGAGTTAATGTAGCCTTTCTCTTTTTCCACGGGCCATTTCTCCTGGATTGTTGTAGTTGAAGGATTCAAGTGTAACAGTTTAATTTTTTGTCATCATCCCTTTTTTTCGTCAAACTATTGGATCACTTCAGTCCTTTATATTGACCAGGGCAGGGAAAGATTAAACTTTTTCTTTTGACTCAACAAACTAACTTTGTAGGTATTTCTATTTTCAAGTTGTGCAATATCTGAGAACACTGAGATTACACAACTTGCAAACTTTTTATGTAAGGAAAGCAATTTTTGGGAGAGTAAAACTTTCAACCTTTTTTGGAAAACACGACGGAAGCATAGCAGGAATTGACCTGGCTCTTCCTTCCTATATACCATGACTTGACATTATCACAATAATACAATGCACTTTTTAGCATAACAACAAAAACTTTTCATCCCAATATCTTCTCTTCTCTTCTCCATATTATCTTTCACTTGCAGAGGGTTCTCGGATTTGTATATTTGTATTACATTGAGTTAAATGAGAAGTCTGGGTTCCATTTTTTTCACCTCGTTTATTATTTGGTTCAAAAATATATACATACACATACATTTTACATAAGAGAAGTTCAACTTACTAATTTCCATTGTAGACTCTCTTTTTTAGTTGTAGGACACTATTTTGAATGTTTTTTCCGTTGTTGAGTTTTTGGAATTGGATTTGGATGGTAGAAAGAAAATTGAGTAGAACAGAGATCGCAAGTAAATGTAAGTGAGTTTTTAGCATTAGGAATGCATTATAGTTGCTCCCAGGAAGACATCTAAAACTAGAGAGTTAGTTGGAGAAAGTTTTTGTTTTTATTATTTTTAGAAGAGAACTAAACGTGAACGGAATATTGTTTATGGAATCGCCTGTAGTTTTGTTAATGCGTGTGGTAAGATTATGGTGATACCAGTAAATGAGTATAGTTTTAGGAACATGTACATATAGAGCATTATGTATGTATTAGTTTTGTGCCATGCCATGCCGTATCTTGTTAGCGCAGTAGAAATGGTAGAACTTTAGAGTAGCCGTTAGTGTTCATTTTCTTCAGCTGTACACGATAACTTCCTCTCTCTTCTAAACCGTATATGTAGAAGAAATAAAAGTAATAAGCCCAGTTTTCTCGTGCGTGATTTAACCCTTTTTCATAGCCTTTCTCTCTCTCTCTTCTGTAGCAAAATATTCAGCAATGTAACGTAACCTAAACGTAACGTAACCTGTAGTGCTGATATATAGCATAGTATAGCATATCTGTAGCTACTGTACTCTTTGTACGTGTAGTGTGTAGTGTCGTATATACAATTTTGTATTTCTGTAAAAAATATACTGTTTTTTTGTGTATGTATATGTTGTCCCCTGAAGTATTCGTTGTTTCCCATTATGCTGCAAATTGAAACGTCGACAAAGATGAAGATAAAGCTAATGAAATGTTTACTTGTTTTTCTACCTTTTTGCTCAACTAAAAATACAACAAATACGTGGCGAAAATGTTGCTTCTCTGGATTTTTCTCGCTTTGATGTGGTTTCTCTCGCTAATGAATTTGCACTGATGCATTTTTACCATCTCCGATGGATGCTGCGATATATCCCTTTTTATCCTTGTACATCGTCATGCCATGTCGCGTATGATCTTGACTGGGGGCCTTGATTTGCTGAATTTTGGGAAACTCAGTTATCTGCGCCCAAGGGTTGATTGCCAAGGATAAGAGTGGCACTTCGGATCCATATGTTACCGTCCAAGTAGGGAAAACGAAAAAGAGGACCAGAACCATGCCTCAAGAACTGAATCCTGTCTGGAACGAAAAGTTCTATTTGTAAGTACTTATCGCATAAAGCTTGTTTTAGAAATACAACGATCAAGTTGAGAATAATTGACTATGCTATTGCAACATTTCATATTAATTGTTATCCCGTCAATTTAAGGTAATCTACTATTACTTTTAATTCTGTTTGCCATAAAAAACATGTACCGTCAATACATAGCAAATGTAACTGGACTAAAATATTTTGTTAGATATGTGAATGATTCGACGACATTTCAATTTTTATATATTACAAAAATATTCAATGCTAATGATAGATACTTAATGTCCTATGTCAATGTACGATATTGTAATTGGAAAAATTAATTTGGTAATATAATGTGGGCAATGATGTATTTAAATGAGGATAACCATAATCAGAACTAAGAAAACATTAAATATAATGAGGAAATCCCTTAGAAATGATTGAAATGTACGTAAAACCATAGAACGAGCGAGTATTTATTCAATGGGGAACAACTTTATCTTTAAATTTATTGTTTTTGTGTTCATTTAAAATTCATACTTTTAGCTATTTTACTTCCTCCCTAAGCCTTTATATGTTGGATGAATGACGATCTAAAACTTGGCTTTTTCATGTCATATCTATTCACAGCGAGTGCCACAATTCCTCAGATCGAATTAAAGTCCGTGTCTGGGACGAGGATAACGATCTCAAGTCGAAATTACGCCAAAAACTCACCAGGGAATCTGATGACTTTCTTGGACAGACTATTATTGAGGTACGTGTTCCTTTCCCTGCTTTTTTTCTTTATATATACTAAAACATCTTCATATTCTATACCCGCGAATTATTCAGGCTCTGGGTCATAAAGCGTGATTTCATTCATATCTTCAAACTTTTCGCTGGCCGGCATGGCCTTGTAAAGCGAAAAAAGAGTGCAAAAAAAGATCTCTGAAAATCTTTTGAATTGGTACCTTGTCGTTTCTCCTCTCCTGAATTTCGAATCCCTTGTTATTGCCTTTTAAGGTTCTGTGTCCTGTCCTCTGTAAATACATATCCCATTTCACAACTGTACTACTTTTTTTCACCAAAAGAATCAAACCGTCCTCCTGGTCCTTTCTGTATGTGAACGGTTTTTAACCTTTAATCTGATTAATGAGAAGTTGGATGTGATAAGCTTGGTCGTATTTCAGTTGCTAATGTACCATGTACCGGATTTCTCGCTTCTTGCAGAATCCGCCCAAATCCTTTACACACAAGCTTGCTGCATTCTCTCCAATTCCAAAGTAAAATATTAGTTTTTTACTTGCAGAGATGCAGTAGCAGAGTAGTACACTAGTTTAGTTTGGTTTGGTGGACCACCACGCCACTCTCCATTCAATTCAAATCCCATAAAATGTCTGTGTGCCATGCCATTCCGTGCTGATAAATCTGAAAGTAATGTCATGCAATTCAAAGTGATGCAAATGGCACTGTGTGGCTGATGTGATGTGAGTTCCACACAAGATATATCGGGTCTTATAATGGCTTCCCAGTGCCATGACGTGTGGTGTTGTGTGAATCCCTCTACCACCATCTATTTTGCAATCACAAAGAGAGAACAAGCAAATAGTGACAACAAACGTAAGGAATTAGACTGGTGGGATTAATCGGATTCATTATGGGGGGCGCTTCTCAAAGGAGAGCTAAATGTGATGAAGTTGTCCCTTCTTTCTCCCCAAACCGCATCACAAATAAGTTACCAATAACGCCTTGATGATGATGATAGTAATGGATGAGAATTAATTAAAAGTTTAAGCGACTCAAGATGGATGCTGTATGTACTATGCTCATTTTGAGTAGTCACATACATGTTGTATACATATGGATATAACAGTATTATTAATTAACTTATTAGGTAATGCAATACAATGTAATTATAATCACTCTTTCATTCGTGATGATTCTAGGTGAGAACGCTTTCCGGTGAAATGGACGTGTGGTATAATCTGGAAAAGCGAACAGATAAATCCGCTGTCTCTGGTGCTATCCGTCTCCACATTAGTGTGGAAATTAAGGGTGAAGAAAAGGTATGAAATTGAATTATTTGCTTTGAACCTGACAGCATTAGCAAAAGCTTGCACATTCGGATTTCAGTTCGTTGGAATAAAGAAGCTAATGCGAGTATTATGTTGATGTTTCAGGTTGCCCCATACCACGTCCAATACACTTGCCTTCACGAGAACCTCTTTCATCATTTATGTGAGGTGCAAGTTGGCATGATGAACTTGCCGAGCTCAAAGGGAGACGATGCATGGAAAGTCTACTTTGAAGATCCAGGCCAAGAAATTGTGGATGAATTTGCCATGAGATACGGGATCGAGTCCATTTATCAAGCCATGACGTAAGGCTCTTTTATTCCTTTTCTCTCTTCTTTAACCATAGCCAGTTTTGAGTTGGAACTTGTATTCTTAACGAAAGCAGAGTGAGATGAGAACTGGCGAGAGTCTTTTGTGTTTGCCATATCATCCTTATAAATGTTTAAGCCACTTTATGTGCACTCAGGCGCCATCAATATCTCTGGTGGTGCAAGTTATTTCAACAAAAATAAAAACTTTTTTCTCGCCAAAAAAAAATTGCGTGTATAATGTAAAATTCAGGGTAAAAACTGTCTTTGTGATAGGAGGGAATTGGACAGCCCAATTTTTTTGTAGGTATAATAACAATGCAGGCTATATAGACTTTGTCAATTTTAAGTGTTCTTTTCGTCCTTCCTCCTCCCTTGAAAATGCATTCTGATGCTCATAAACCCAGATTATTCTGACGCTGATGTTTCCTCACAGAGCCACACTTTACTTTGTCGTAGAACAGCTCAACTGCCAAAAAGTGACGTGTGTGGAAGAAGAAGAAAGTTAAGAAAAATAAGATCTACAGGGATGTCATGTTGACCAGAGAGAACAACAAGAAAAGAGCATAAATGAGAGTGTGTATCTTGGGAAAGAGCACAAGCCTCTAGTTCTTGTCAACTTCTTAAGAATAGATGCACATGTAAAAGAAGAAGTAGATTGAGGTTTTCACTAAATAATGATGTTGCTGACTGGATCAACTTTTCCCATTTTATTGTGGCGTAGCGCCACCAGCCAGCCCAACACTGTAATACACTTAAGTTGTAGATCGGCTCAGAATATACCAATATTGTTTGGTCCAATGGAAGTATGTATTCACAGTGCATTGTTTGACATTATCTTTTCCAAAAATCTGTATTTCTCCAAAGTGTCTTGTATATTATTATATAAGACTCTTGCTCATTCGCATCCTGTTTACAACAATGGTTGTTGATGCTGGTGCGCTAAGATGCCTTATAAGCAGTTACAATACAATAGATTCTAGTTTACGGCAAAACAAGTTGTGTAGGGATGTCGGGAATGCATTGGAGGAGGACGCAACGAGAAACAAGAATTATAAAGGTTTTTTTTAGCTGAGAGGAAAAAAACTACAAAGAGATTTGTTATACAATTCCTTCAATGTTGACAATGACGTAGTTCGACAAAGTTTTATCAGGAAAGCCTCTCAAATGAATTTTCTTTACTTCCAACAAATACAACTTGCTTTAGTTTTCTGAATCCTCCAAAGTCCCTCCCAACTACCATATTGCGGGTGTACTATAAAAAAGTACAACACAAAGAAAGAAAAAGTATGCAAGAGACCAATCCAATGCAGAGCCAGAAGAAGCTCAGTTGTTGTTTTTTTGTTTAAGAAGCATACTTTGGCTGTCACAAGGATTGCGAATTATTTAGATGAAAAATGAAGGAATATGAAAATGGGACAGAAAAAAAGGGGCGGATTACACTGATTTTTCTCTTGATACATACTTTCTTTTTTACAGACATTTCCACTGCTTGTCGACCAAGTACTTATGCAACAGTGTTCCTGCTGTGATGAGCACTTTGCTGGCCAACATCAATGCTTATTATGCACACACGACGGCGTCTTCCGCTGTGTCTGCCTCTGATCGTTTTGCAGCTTCCAATTTTGGGGTATGATAATAATATCACATGAGCATTAAATGCATCTGTGTTATGTACATATTACATGTCTCTGCACCAGATATAGATACATAACAATTTCATTAGTGACTTCCTTCCGGCTACATTGAATCATTGTTAAATTATATGATTGTGCTAACGTTCCCTTCCAATTTTACAGAAAGAAAAGTTTGTGAAACTGCTGGACCAGTTGCACAACTCGTTGCGCATTGACCTTTCCATGTACCGTAATAACTTTCCAGCCTCCAGTCAGGAAAAACTTATGGATCTTAAGTCAACCGTTGACCTACTTACAAGTATAACGTTCTTCCGGATGAAGGTGAGTTAAGACGTAGCTAATGCCTAATTCCTACTTAATGCCGGATATATCTCAGACCAATTCATTTATATTGGTCCCCTCAAGAGTCTTCAGGGTGTTATTCCAAGCCGTATTTATCAAAACAGGTTGCATAGTGTAATATAATAATGTTGAAACGTTGACAAACAAGCCAGCTAATATTTTATAAAGTATATGAAAATTGGAAATCCTTTTGGAAAGCCTTGAGGTGAACGGAGAAAGTATATTTTTAGTGTTGTCTTTTCGGCCTAAAATAATATTTATTACTACCAAGAAAACACATGCAATAGCACTAATTGAAATGACACAAAGTTATAACAATTTTTTGAGGGTGCTTTTTGATAATGTGTAGCATAATCATTTTCTCCAAAAACATAGGAAGCACGCTAAAAAGGTACGGGTTATAGGAATATTATACGCCTTGTACTCCTTTCCCTTTTCCCAGTCTTTTCACAAAGACAAGACTCCATTATCACGAGAAGATGCTCCAAATTTGGTGTTTTCATTTCCTACACGATGATGATGATCATCACGATGAGCCAAATCCATTACCGTTTTTGCGTCTGCAGTGTTTACCCAGTTTATTGTGATATCCATACCACTCTCTCTCTCATTTGCTAAGAATGCTTATTTAGAAAGGAGTAGGAGTACTCTATTTCTTATCATCTAAGAAAACACCCATCATATATCAACTAAAACTACACACACGCATACTACCCTCCGAGTTTCAAACAATATGGAAGTTATTTGTGCATTTCCACATCAGTAAAGCCTTACCATCCTCAAGGTTTATATTCAACATGTCAGGCCACCACCACACTATCAGGTTTCCTCACATGCACTCCTTACTTTCATCTCTCGTTGTCTTTGTGTGCCAGTGAAACAGTTGCGAAAGCGAGTATTGACTCCAGCCGAAAAAAAAATATTTCAGTGTTTGGCCAGCGACAGATATTACCCCGTGCCTTTGCTGCTACCACCATGACTTACTAAATTGCATCCTTTCCTAATAAAAAAATGTAGATACATATAAGGTCGAGCCCAGAACAGTTTCCTTGTAACATATTAGAGGTAGTTGCATATGATGGGTTTGTGTTACACCTATATAAACATATTATTAAGTATATTTAGGTCGACGTCTTAGCAGAAAGTTAGAACGGTATAAAACCTGGAATGGCGAATGGAAAAATAAATCGTATGTTTGTGCAGAGGGAGAGAGAGTGTGTGCTTGATAGAAAAATGCTTGACTTCAAAAAAGAAATCTTATGTATGTAGCAACGGAGTTGAGCTCAATAGCTTAAGTCAATATTTGCGAAAGATGAAGGGCTCAGATTGGGATCATAGGTTAAACAGGCGAAGCAAATAAGTGACTCTTTCCACGAGTTTCTTTATGAAGGATTTTTAGTAAGCAAAAAAGCGGGCGTGTACTATGTGTGCATAATATGGCTATGAGAAAGCATTATCACAGCCACACTCCACGTCTGGGTTCTAAAAATGGGAAAATTTAGTAGACTACTCCAATATAATGCAGTTACTATAAATGTTGACTATGGTGTTATGAACCAAAGCTTTTATTTCCTTTCCATTCTTCACGCATCATAGAAACCATACTGACCCAGAATTCATCACCGTTTTCTCGGTGTGTACACTATGAGCTCTATAAGCCACCAGTCACCACCACCGTTGCTGATTCAATGTTTAAAGTTTTTATATGCAAAACTACGATATGCTTTTTTAGCACATGCTGCTCCATAATTTTGGCATGGGGAAGCTCATAAAAAGATTTGAGAGGACGACGAAAGCACTTTTTTATGCTCATCAAAGTTGAAGAAAATGCTGACTTTGCAGGGTGGTTGTGTGCACACGGGAAATTTATGTCTGCGAATATAACTGAAACCCCTTTGGAATTGCGTAATTAGTCTTGTAAGCCTTTTTCCATGGAGGGACACGTTCAGAATAGGTACATTGTCAACTTGTATGTGTATTTTCAATATTTGCATGGGATGTGCCATGTGCAAGCTCACACAAACTTTTTTTCCGTCCTTAAAATTTGCTTACCTATTATGAACATTAACATGAGTACTTGTTCTAATGATTGTAGTTTTCTTCCTAGTGTATCTCTGTAAAAGACGTAATAAATCTTTTTACGACTGACTGAATTCACAAGACCTCTGTACTTGTGCTACAAGCATCATCAGCATAGTAAACAGGCAGTTCTTTAGTAAATAGAGATAATTATTTCCCACGTCGCAGTTTAACATTTCACATCTTCTCCAAAGCTAGTGATATATATACCACGGGAAAAGGCAGACGGGCGAAAGTAAACAGAAATTGTAATTAGACTCAATGCATGTCATTATACATACACACAGAACTCAAGAGAGCCACCAGCATCACCACCGCTTGTTGACCGTTTGGTGTGTTTTTGGAGTGTGCTAGAGTAAATGTAAATATGCAGGTTTCCGATGAAATGAAGATACAACAAACAACGCAATGTTGGATGACGAGCTAATGCATCAGGTAGTACACAATGTTTGGTTGAAGCTTGAGGAAAAACAATGTATTAGCGTATTATCGCATAAAACGAAGGAAACAAGATGTGAGGTGCGCGACTGCTGACGACGACGGAGATGAACGATGGTGATAAATCACATTACTTCAACGGCTGACTGAATCCAAGAAAAATATCCACTCGTTCTGGAGCGAACATGCTATATGTTACATCTACATGCAATTGCATGTTTTGTCTTTGTGTTTGCGCCTCTATAGACCAAAATCTAACTTGGCCAAAGGGTATAAAACAAAGTTTCAGGTGTGTTTCTACATGTTACGTGCTGACAGCAACTGTGTAAAACACGGGGCTGGATTTTCTGAAACGTAAAATCAAGTTTTTGAAAACTTCATATTATAAATGCATTATGCGAGCCTTCTTCCCCTGTGTTTGCCATGTGTTGATGTAACTAACGCTAACGCTCCTTTCAAGGGTAGCAAAAGTTGCTAAATTAATCTTCAAGTGAAGGAACGCTTTTCATTGGCAGAAAACATGCCACTTGCTGAGAGTGTGAGAGAAAGTCATTTCCCTCTACTACTCCGATGTTGCTTCGTGTTACCTAAAGAGGAGATGCGCAAAAATCAAATTTATTCCAATGTTTTGTGCCAAAAGTAAGTGGCGGTCCGAGCGAAAAACAAAATGCCATAAGTTGTACCCCACCAAACTGCCAAGGGAATGTCAGGAGAATGACAGGATTTGATAAATGGTGATGGGCTTTTAGTGTTCACTTCACATTTAATATTTCTCCAATGTTGGGGAATTGAAATGAGGTGTGTAAATGTATTAGGTAGTATATACAAAATATTTTAATTTATGCTTTTACGGAATAACACCCTGAGTGAAATATATGAAATTCTATTTGTACTATTGTGGCAATTATTCCACCTTGGGAAATGGAAGAATGCCAACTGTATCAAATCAACTTGAAGGGGAAATGCTATACTACCGATTAATCATTTAGCAGCACACTTATTGAATGTGTTATGTATGAAAGGCAGTTGACTAATAGATTTCTCTTTAATTTTTAACAGGTTCAAGAGCTGTCTAGTCCTCCAAGGGCGAGTACTGTTGTTAAAGATTGTGTCAAAGCCTGTTTACGTTCCACATACCAGTTCCTATTCGAAAACTGTTATGAGCTCTACTCCAGAGAGTTCCAGGTAAATATTAGTTGATTACTTTAGCTACAAATAACATTAAGAACTTGAGTTGGGATTGGAAACTGGGAGAAAATGAAACGTAGTCGGATTTAGTTTTGTGAATTTGAACAGATATTTGAATTAGTTGATGCAAACTTTTTTGCTTGTTTACTTTGCCGTTACTTAAAATTCTGAAAAATGTATTCATTTCAAGTTACTGTAGATTAAATGAGCAAAACCGCCTCGGTATTCCTACGGTGCATTCGTGACTTCAAATAATACTTACATGCTCCAATATAAAAATTCTAAAAGCTTCCAATCGTCAATTTTGTATTCAACTGTGATGCTCACGCATTGACTTACACCCGAAGAAAAGTCACGGTGCAGTGATCTTTTTCCACACAAGACATTTTTTGACGGAAACCTATAAGAACGTAACGCAAGGCACTGTAGCGTGCCGGCATCACATCGTAATTTAACCAAGTTTCATGAAAGAAAACCCTAGAAATACATCTCTAATTCAAGTGTCGGCACAAGGTACCCAAACGAAAGCTTGGGCTCAGGAAAACAGTCATCCTAAATAGGAAGCTGATGTCACACACTCGAAAAAAGATGGAGCTAAAAGAGCTATGATGAAATACACCATATATATCTACCACAACGCACTTGCCATTACAATGTTTCTCTTCCTGTGCGGTGTACTTACTGCTTTTAAAAATATTTTTCAACTTACTTCCACTTCTTTCACCCATTTCGGTTTTTATTGCCCTTTATTGTTACCACTCACCAATATGGTGAAAAGGGATATATATACGACAGTTCTTCTTTCTCTCCCCAGATTTATTTCACCGCACCCAATATTTTATGGAAGTTATTCAGTGGCATTTTAACCTCTGCCATTTTTTATTGGAACACTCTACTACTTCCACTACTTCTTCACCACGTTTTCCACCTCTTCTTCTGAGGAAAAGTGCAAGAAAGAATAACACGGTGAACTTAGCTTCATGAAATACAGTTTAGTAAGCCCAAAAATGTATATATCCCTTTTTGCTTCGACACTAATCCTTTGAAATACGTGATAGATGTCAAAATGAAATTCTTCCATATGAACTACCGCACTCTCTGTCAATTCCCTTTTACCTTGTTCGGTTTGCTCCCGATTCTACCTTTCACTCAGCAGACACATTAAATCTAACTCATATCACATATCTCCATCCACATCTCATGATATATCCTTTACATTATTGCTATTACTAAATCAAGCAGTTTTTTCCTTGTCAGTTAATGCACCAACTGGTGCTCCTCTTCCCATTACATTGTGTGTGTGTGATGTGATGCTCTCTTCTTGCTTGTTCAGTCAAGATTGGTTACTTTGCTCACTGCCTAAAATAATATGGATGGAGAGTAGTACGCATTTCCCAAAGTGTGCTCTTTGCTGAAAGTCGCATTTTTATTCATTATTTCTTGCAGCGTTTCTCTCTTTTTTTTATCACAAAATGTTTTATGTATTTCCATGAATGGGAAATTTATTGCATCACCAAAATGATAACTGTTTTTGTACAAATGTGTACTTACCACCTCTTTGACAGTTTAGCCACAGGATGAAACGAAGGACGGAGAATTTTATAGAAGAAATAAAAATATGCTGTGGGATAAATCGGAAAACTAAAAGTGTGGTGTGCTTTGTTGTTTCATTAAATGATGCTGCGTGCCGTAGTAAATCATGATATTTGATATGAATTTTATGTTTCCAATCCCAATCTCATCATGATTTGTTACGTTTTATGTTTCTCGGAAATCTAAAACGCATTTTGTGTAGTTTTACACTCGCGCTTGACAAATTGGCTAAACAACTTGTATTTTTTTCAGGTGGATCCGAACGAACCTAAGAGAGAGCCTGATGACAATGGACCAAGACTTGATAGTGTCGACTTTTGGCACAAACTTATTGCCTTAATAGTATCCGTTATTGAAGAAGATAAGAATAGTTATGCCCCTGTGCTCAATCAATTCCCCCAGGAACTCAATATTGGCCAGGTACGTGAGAAGTGTGGGATGAAAAAGTCAGAGCTGAAGCAATGTGAATGTTGAGCATACAAACTTATGCGTAGTATAAAGGAGCAACTGTATATACTCAGATAAAAATCAGAGTGAAAGACAATTGATGAGTTTTTCTCACTTTTTGGATTGTCCAGTTTGAAAAACAAGTATTTTGCCAGTGCCCAAAATGTTAACTGCTTTTCATAATGTTTCTGCTCACTCACATTTTTGGGCAAAGCTGTTCTACTACTCTAATAGTACCATATCATCATAAGCCTGACATTTTCGTTTTTACGTCCACTTTATTAATTACTCGCTTTCCATTGATGGTTTGATGAAAAATTGGTTATGGTTTTCTTTCCTTCACTTTTCATGACAGCTGTCGGCAGCTACAATGTGGAGCTTGTTTGCTGTAGATATGAAGTATGCGTTGGAGGAACATGAGCAACATCGTTTGTGCAAATCCTCCGCCTACATGAATCTACATTTCAAAGTGAAATGGCTATACAATAATTATGTGAAAGAAGTGCCACCCTACAAGGGATCTGTGCCTGAATACCCTGCGTAAGTTTAACACTATTAATTATATAGTAGTTTTCAAATTCGCCCTAAAATCCAAGTCCCGGAAGAGTCTTGTTACTTAAAGGGCGTGAACTCATCCTCGCATTTATAAATTATGCATTAAAATACGAAAAATTCTCTGTTTTTTTCTCTCTCAGATGGTTCGAACCATTCGTGATGCAGTGGTTGAACGAAAATGACGATGTCTCCTTAGAATACTTACATGGTGCCTTTAAACGCGACAAGAAAGACGGGGTAAGTGTGTGGAAGAAATATTGGAGAGGAAAAAAGAAGCTAGATATTTTGATAATTACTCAAGATAATTCCATTAACATTTGGTGCGTACAAAGCAAGTGGGCAACCAACCGTGTTGATTTCTTGAGCCTTAAATTTTATTTTTCGTAATGGTAATAAATAATCTAATCAAAGTCACAGAGAACATGGTTCTCACAACCTCATCAGGATAATTATCAAAGAGAATGAATGAAATGAAGGGCTGCTTTTCCTTTCCACTCCTTGTTCACTGGGAAGGGATGATGCTTGTAATCATCATGAAATACCCTGGATTTAAACTGTCACAATCCCGTTACCCTTAAACTGATAGTATCAAAAAGTGTCCGACTACATAGTTTCCCATCTATCAACGCAACGCGTATATATAGGCATCATATCATCCGATTTGGATTTTGAATTGAGTCAAATTAGTGCGAACTGATGACAGATATTATTAAATAAGCTGGTATGTTTCACCCACTTCCGCTCCCTGTCTCCACCATATACTTATGGTTCGTTATGAAACACACGAACGGTAAATTTCCACCTTCTCCCCAAAAAAATATTTGTATTGATGATGAAAGGTGAAGTGTAATGAATTTGTGGGCACATGCAAGCTGTGCTCGAGCTTCAGATCAGACAGTAATTCCATGCATTAGTAATAATAGTGGTGATGATGATTTTTTCCAGTAAGTAGGCCATGTATCTTAAATTTTTATCAGTGAGCGAAGAATGCTCTTAGCACGTTATCATCCACCTATCTATAATCATGTGCCAAGAGTGCAGTCACACAATTATTCTAACTTAACGTCCGTATTTCAAGTTCAGGCTTGGCATGTGTAGTAGCGTAATGAATCCAGTGAAACCTTAAAGGGACAAGGCGTAAAAATGTAGCGTGTGATACCTAAAGACATACATGAATCGGAAGAAGAAGCTGTTAATGATACAGGTGGTAGTACCATTCTCAGCTCCATGTGCTTTAGATTACCGGAGTTTCAGCTCGACTCGACCTTTGGCTCAGTTTTTGGTTTCACAAGAAGCCCCAGTTTTAAAAACTTTATCAAACTAACAATGTGGTTGGGAAGGCTGCTGCTACTTCTTAACTACCACTTGCAACAAGAAATAGCAATGAGCGATCAAAGCTTATTAGAAGAACCCTTAATGAGTCTAATCTTATATAAGTACAGAGCATAAATTGGGATGGGAGCGAGCGAACAAGAACACAAGCAGACCCATAAAATTATTCATTTTAACGTTTAATGGGAAATTAAAGTTTATCAAGGAACAGATGTTGCTGAGCATAATAACTATATCGTATCTCGTATCCCTCCCACCTTTCGTGTGACTATCTATGCAGATATTAGGAAGGTGAAGTGAAGCAGGAAGCAAGCCAACCCAGTCACCAGTGAGCTTTCATTATATCGGTTATTATTTACCCATCCATTATATTTTTCACGGGGAAAAAAACATTCGATAGAATATTACAAACACACACCATTCCACACATTATATATCATCATATACTACAAGGCCAACGGACCGGTAGTAGTTTAGATTATAAAACTATTTCCCAAATTGAACATGCTCACTGAGAAAACACCTGAAAATTGCTATCTTTTTTACATTCGTGAGTCAATTAAAGTCCGTCCTGCTTCTCGCTATACTCATGATGATGATGAGTAAAAGTTTGCTTCGGATTCCAAAAAAACAAAGAATCCTATTAAACCAGCAATATAACTCACTGTCTGTCTGCCTATGGGATATTGTACGTACGTGAGTGAATGAAAACGCAACAGAATCCCATTCTGCGTCATTATATCTGCAGTTTGCACTATTGCCTCGAGTTAGTTCACGAGAAGCGCAAATCATTTAACTCTCACATGCCATGAAATAATAACTTCATTCTCTTTCTGCTCCTGTATAAATAAAGCTCATCTATCTATCCACTCTCAATTTTACAAACCAGCTGCGGTCGATAGATTATGTGTTTCTGTTGGTCTCTGGTCTGCAAAGGTACATCATAATGGTGATGATATGTATGCATTAATGTTATTCTTGACTGGCAGCAGTGGCAGAAACTCCATCAAAAACTATGGAACTGAAATAAAACGGCCGGGCGCAATAATAACATGTGTACGTTATAAAAAGGTACAAGTTTGGCATGCAATGATGAGGAGCCAAGCCAAGAGGTACATATATTTAGCTCCTGTACACCAAAGCAACCTTATAATGAAGACATGTACTATTTGGGCCGGTATGAATTGCCAGTTGTTTGTAAAAACTAAATTGAGTTGCTTTCGTAGGCAAAATAATAATGGAGAGTGGATGAGTGTGTTTCGCTGCCCTTTGCTGAAATGATTATGATTCGTTCATACCTTTTGGATTTTGGAAAAAAAAGAGTATGTATATTCTAGATTTTTATATGAATAATATACTTGCAACTTGCATTCCACTACAGAAAAGTAAATTTTTGAGATGTTGATACTAACTAGAGGAGGAAAAGAGAGGAAACGCCAAGGTGTGATTATCTGTCAAACTTTTTTCTCAAACATGCCCCTCAGCTCCGTCTTTTCTACAACAAGTTAGACGATACAGTAAATGCAATGTAATATACAGTGAGAGTTTCTTTCTGCGTAGTAATCAGATTTGAGACTCATCCTTATCTACGTTTTGGGATATGGATGGATGAGTATATAAAGTTATTTTTTACATGTATGTCTATACAGTGGAGAAGTTCTTGGCAAAAGAAAAATGTTGTCAGGTTTGAGAAAATAAGTGGATAAAATGAAAACGTAGCAAGGAGCATCACCACTATCATCAGCATCACCATCGCCATCCACATTATTATCAGGTTGATGATGATGATCATCATCAGCATCGTGAAAGCCACCGGCTCCTCTATCCGCTCATGCTTAAGCTAATCATCCTGCCAGAAATACGTGTAATTTTTATGAGCTGGACAATAAAATAGTCAAGTTGAGGCTAGCAAATTATTGGGTTGCAACACTTAAGGGAGGAGTCGAAAATGTGATTCTCTACTTATTTTCCCTTTTGTATAAAATGAGATGTAAGTTCATTTAACAATGTATCAAATCCTTGTTCTCTACCCCATCCCAATTGTTAATGCGGATGTTATCACATCACATTTTATGCCTATCAAATATATGCTCAAAACAAGAATATAATTTAACACTTGCTATGTACCCCAAAAGCTAATTAAGACATTAACGGTTGAGCTAATGAACGTGGTTTGGTTTTGATTGAGTAATTAATGCAGAAAAACGTTAGGAAGGCTTTACAAACAAAAGCTGATGAATGAGTTGATGATGAATTTATTTAAATTGGAATGTTTACTATTTACAGTTCCAAAAGAGCAGCGAGCATGCCCTTTTCTCTGTCTCTGTCGTGGATGTGTTCACTCAGCTTACCCAGTGCTTCGACGTAGTCTCTAAGTTGGAATGTCCAGACCCCGATATTTGGAAGCGGTATATGAAACGATTTGCGAAAACAATTGTCAAGGTGCTCCTGGCTTACGCTGACATTGTGAAGCAGGAATTCCCTACACACACAAAAGACCAAGATGAGCGTGTGGTGAGAAGAAAACATTATCTTTGTAAAATGTTGCTATAATCATCATCACCTTGCATCACGTGATGATGCTGATGATGATTCTTTGTCTATTGCCAGAAATGTTACAAAAGTCGGCATTTTCAATGATGATAAACTAACCACCTTTTTATGATTCCCTGACAGGCCTGCATTTTGATGAATGACATCATGCAACTCCGAGTTCAGCTCGAAAAATTGTTTGAGGCGATGGGCGGCGAGAAGCTTGAGGAAGATGCAGCCACCATTCTTCATGACCTGCAAAATTCCCTCAATGCAGTTATGGATGACTTGGCAATCCAGTTCAGCCTAAGGTGCGTTGTTGGCATCACTGCCTTAAGAACTACGAGTCTTTCCCTAATTGTGAAAAGTGGAGGAATGTGGATTCTACAAAATGAATGCCCATCACATGAAAAAACTGAAGATTTTTAGATTGGCCATTTTTCAATTTTAATTTCAACATAATAATTCAATTCGACTACTACTACTACCAAAACGAAAGGCAGTGCCAACTCAAGCTCAGCCAAGCTAATAGCCGCAGACTATATAGTCTACTCTCCTGCTGCCCATCACCACTTAAAGTGTGACTCAATGATGAAGTGATTTCACAATGAAGTTTGTCATGCTCAAATTTTTACCTTTGCAAAAGGACTCCACTTGATGAGAGAGTAACTTTACTCCTCTTCATCTCATTTTGACTGACAAAGTGATATTTCATAATGGGTTTCCTGAAAGAGGATATTACTCAATTATTTTAGGGAATCCTTATGTATTGTGTGTACCTTATGCGTTTTGGAATGTCTCATCATTATATACCAACGACAATGCACAGGATTGTATATAGGGAGATAATAGAAATTACTACTATAGTTAATGGATGAATGGAATGTTTTCTGTTCTGCATGTGCAATATGTTTAGTTTATCCCTTCCTCTCTACCAAGAGTACTTTGGTGTTGAGTACCTTCCGTCATTCGTCATCATCACCGTCATCCCCGCACTAAAAACCAAAAAGAGATGTTTTATTGTTTGTGCCAATGGAATAAAGAGAAGATAAAAAACACGGAATATTTCCTCAATGCTTGAGGCTGTCATTATGAGTGGCTGATGCTCAAATTATCTTGTTAGCTCAAGACTGAAATTGGATGGTGGTGGTGGAAAAAATGGAATGGAAACCTTGTGTATTGTATTATTGAGCTAAAATTTTGGAATAAGCATAGCTTATTTGTGGTTAGTTGGAAAATAATGTATAAAAGGCAGGACCGAGAAGACGACTGACGACTCATCTCCTCTTTTCTCTCCTTTTTCTGTCTATTCCTTTTTTATAAACTGTAAATGAAGAGTGTGTGAGTTGGTAATGAGAGAGACTCAAGCTGTCTTTAATTTGGAGGCAGCTTGTGGTTTTCCGACTGACTAGTAGAGGATTCCTCAGAATTATGTTATTTTCTTCTCTGGACCCTCATTATTAGGAACGTATCATTTCTTCTCGGGGGAGAAAATGATATGAGATATGCTACATACAATCCAATATAAAAGTACATAAGATATTTTTTAAGGAATTGAAATGAAATGCTCTAATCCACACACATGCAACGCCAAACTCTTTTTAGATCTTCTTTGTGGTTCTAAACATAATATAATATCCTCTCTTCAGGAATGCGCCATTGTTGTAAAAAATGGTGGGCATTGTTTTGTCAGTCTTTTTTGTACATGATTTTGTTAATTATTTGTTGATTTCACCAAGTGTGCATATTATGAATGAGCTTTCTAAAGTAAAATATCTGTTTCCTGTATTCATAAGCTACTTCATCACCATTTCATGAGTCTTCTATACTTGTTCAATATGCACGAGTGAGTAGATAACAAAGATAATTTCCTGAATGGTTTTTGCTCACTACGGCATCATCTTCTTCCTTCTGTCTGCGGCTTGGATGACTTGTGATGAGATGCTAATCGCTAATCGTTCGTTCCCGTGTGCTTTACCATATTTTGTTTAATGACTTTGAAGCCTCAGTTTTGAGTATGATAAATGTGTTTTCTACACTGAACTGATTAATGATTTAATCTTTTGTTGTCTTGTTCCTTCCTTTCACTCTCTCTCTCCAGCTTGGAAATAAGAATCACGGGAAGTGTGAAGGAGTTGGGAGACTTACTGCTTGCGGTCAAGGGCCAAGGAAATTTCAACCTTTCACAACCAGCTCAAAGAAATCAAGTGGCTGCTGAGGCAGATGAAGTGCTTCGACCCCTCATGGACTTGCTTGATGGTATGCAAGAGTTGTATTGTGTTTTACAAGAAGCAACTCAAATTTTTTCTAAATATGATTATTCCTACTGCAGCAGCTTATAATAATGTAAAACTAATCCTTTTTTAAATCATATGCCACATTATACTTACAACTGTGCATGAAATCTACAGATATACACAAAAGGTTCTACAATCTAGACTTGGTCATAAATCTCACGACGACAAACATGAAAAAAGGATAAAATTTTACAGCAATTAAAATAGCCATTACAAACCAACTCAAGAACATGGAAGTCTCTTTGCAGATCAAAGTTTGATGTAGATCTTGTTTTTTTACGTTTTTAGCAAAAAAAACCTTTTGAAAGCCATCTCTTAAGTAGATTTCTCCAAATTTTTATGACCCTTCTCATTTTTTTGTAAATAGAATTTCACTCTGCTGAAATGAGCAATTATATAAACGTATGACTTGTACTTTATTGGTACAAACAAGCTCAAACGCGTGTTTGCTCTTTTAACGAAGGGCGTCTCCACTGCATCGTCAGACTCTTGTTTACAATTTTGCAAGTTTTTTTTCAGTTGACTTAAATAACAAAAATGATTATTGTTCCATTCTGCCGCCAATATGGCAAATATTGTTTTTAGTTAAATTAAAATTTAATGCAGGTAAAGCGCAGGTATCATCAGTACTATCTGGAACTAATTATTTAATCGTCTAAAATTACATTTATATTTTAATATTGAGTTTTCGACTGCAATATTCGATTAGACACATTCAAACTAAATTCCAACTTGCATAACCAATGAAGTTTTTACAGTTTTCACAAGATCAGGAAATGATGGAGGAGTGGAGTTGTGTAGAATGGCATCCCATCTTAATGAGACACGCAGGTAGCAGAACACACTGGGATTTTATGGGTTTATGAAGACCAAAAACCCACATGTTGCTCCTAAACCCACTTTTTCCTCCTCGACTCCGCGTCATACTTTTCATATAATGTGCTTTTAAAAATGATGGAGAACCCAGCAAATTTTACCCAGTTTGGAGTCGTTAAATGGCAACAGGTTAGACGCACCAACGGTTACAGCCCGATACTTATGAGAGCAACAATCAACAAGCCCCGACTGTTTATCTCCGTGCGTTCACCATCCGACATCTTTTATGACGTTTGGCTTTCCGCATAATATCATCATGTCATGTAGGTATTATGTAATGGTCACTGCTCCTCCAAGATTATAAAAGGACATATGGGCGAAATAAGAACATGAATGTCAGTCACAAAACAGCAGTAAATAGTTGGTGGGCTTCATGTCATTTATTAGGAAGGGTCTCTCCTGATATCTTGCTGTTGCACCACACAATTGACTCCATGTTTTTGTAAGCTGAAACCCAAAATATGGGATGTAAATGGCTATTTTAATATTCTTCATTCACAACACATGTTGACTGCGAGTAATTGTATGAACAAGAGCTGTGGTCACTATCAAAAAAATCTTTATATCATCGTGAGCTGTCCATGCGCGATGGCAATAGCTAACAAATGGAACAGTTATGACATGGGATACTCCGTGGTAATTTTTTAATACCATTTTCTTCGACAGCTACTGCAGTAAGCCAGGTACACATAAAATGGGGCCAGCACCCCGCTCCTCATATTGAAGGCTTGAATGTCGGAAGCTGTGACTTCTGACTTGACTTCTGGACGTAGTTTTGAAACCCACTGGAATTCCTTATTGACAGAGCCATTTTTCATATGAATTCTGAAGAGGGTTGAATGTATAAATTTTATGTATCTTTCGTGAGCATTCTTACTATAAATATGTGATTCCTCAAAGATACAAGATGCAACGAGGTTTGCCTCATTGTGAATGGAACACGAACTGAGTGAGCTTAGCGCAGAAGTCGGGACAACTTTAGAGAGATATTCTTTTAAGATGGAATAATTATCTGCGTCTCTGTTCTCTCTACCTTGATGTTTATCTATTTTTTCATGTGTTTGTGAATAACCGCAGTAGTATAGTATAGAGAAAGCTATATATACGTGCTCGCGGCCACAATAACAATGAACCCTTAACGTCTGTCGCATTATTATTTACCATTCAGTTTTCATTGCATTGCCATGAATTGCATCCATAATACTCAAAAGTCAAGAACATTAAATGCTGCTGCAGTAGCAAAATGATGACGCTCCCTTGCTCCAACAATGCGTTCATAAATATTAACCTAACAATGCAGTGGCTGTAATGGTTTTTCTTCCCCTTTTTTCCAGGTTCTTTGTCAATGTACGCGGAAATTTGTGAGAAGACGGTCCTCAAACGTCTTCTGAAAGAACTCTGGAAGATTGTGATGAGGACCCTTGAGAAGCAAGTCGTTCTACCGCCCATGACCGATAAGAGTGTACGTTGACAATTTTTCCTATTCTCTTCTCCCAGACATTGTCTTTAATCATATGAAGAAGACCACAGTCAAACAAACCTTTTTTTATCCGATTGCTTAACATCTTCTTGTAACCCAAGAATAATGGATCTTTATATGAATATTTGTTTCAATTTTTTATACCCTTATTTTTCTTTGAGAACAAACTTTTGTTTACCTGCGATGCAACTCTGAATATTACATATCGTTGAGTTTATGTCCATATTAATAATAAACCCATGCATTTTCATTCCCAGTGACATTCTGACTCAGAAACAAAGCTCAAATGTGGACTAGTAGTAGCGTCTCTAGAATATGATGTTGATATATCATTACTTTTGGGTAAACATTACATGAGCTTTAAAAATATCTCTGGAGCGAGAGCGAACGTTCCTATTCTTTTTTATCATTTAATGTCAAGTCGACGCTGATTTATGTTCCTGTCTATTCCTTGTCACTCGCTGTTTCCTATGGGTCGGCTACCATCATCATTCCTTTATACATTTTTGTTGGTATTTTCTTGTTGACCAAACCTTCGGTACACTGACAAAATGTGTACAATTTTCTCTCCCTGTCTTTTCCCCTGGAATATCATCCATTATGATTGCTGAACCTTACAAGTTTCCTGTGACCTCGCGGTGGATAGTCGGATGTTTATATTGTTTTAATATTTATACAGCCCTAGAATTTTCAGCTCGTTAATGTACCATGTTTACCCATGTGTCCATTATTTCCCCTGGTTTTGTTTACTTTATAATTATTTTTCGTTTACGCATCACCTTTCTGTTCCCCCAAAGTACTTAGAAGTATATGACAAGGTTGTGACAAAAGCTATAAGCCAATTAAGAAATACTTACCTGGGAATAAGGTTGTTAGAGCATAACATTCCTTGACTAGAAAAGTGGAGGGGTGAAGAAGAGAGAGGAAGTTGCACAACATTGTTAAAGCCGATGATGAGATTTTGATTTGTTTGCATTTACCTCATTGCTCCTTTGGTGGCATTATTTCAGATGTTGCTCAAGAACATCACCAGCAACGCCAAGAAGATGATGGAGATTCCTAATGCAAACGCAACAATGGAAAATATGGGACAACTCTTCAAGAAGAATATGGCCAAACACGATGTCAAATCAGCCCTGAGTGGAGTGATGGTGAGTGGAGTTATGGTAAGACCCCACTACACACTACACCAACATGTTTAAACTCTCATTATATTTGTATGTCAAGTGTCAGCAAGTTGATGTCTGTTTATCTACTTCTTATGCATACATTCATTACTGTAATGTAGGAATTGGAGAAGAACTTGTCTCCCAAGCAGTGTGCCGTACTGGACGTTGCACTGGACACCATCAAGCAATACTTCCATGCAGGTGGCAATGGGTTGAAGAAAAGTTTTCTTGAGAAATCGTCCGAGCTCCAATCACTTCGATATGCCTTGTCACTCTACACTCAGACAACGGACGCTCTCATCAAGACATTTGTCACCACTCAGCTCACACAAGGTAGAGATATCAGATTCCTTCCACTTTTTTTTTCTTCCTCTGTCAAAACTTATAATTCAGCAATAATCGCTAATCACCTTGCTCGCACCATGATAATCAACGTGTTCACCATTCCATCTTATAATCTAATCATCTTCCTGATATCTCTCGTGTTATGTAAAACTGTTGCAAGCCGCTTACATTTTACCCCAACATCAACTATTATCAGTGTATGAATGTTCCTATATAATATGATAAAAATGTGGCTTGTATAATATACTATACTACCCTTCTCAGTTTGAGAAGACAAAAACAACCAAACTACCATGCACTAAACAACAACAGTGACAAAACTAATGTGATTCATGGGTGCACAATCTGGATACACATATACGCATCTCCCATATTATATTATGCTTTTAACCTGACATTATTTGTCTACCTCTGATCTCTGATAATCGCGATTACGCGCCGGCAACCAAGGACTATCTGGTTTCACCTGCCTGATTAGTTAAAAAGATGTGTCCGCTGGTTCGGTTTTTTATTGTTGCCCATCCGCACCACCACAACTTGCTCAAAGACAAGAGAAAATCATGCAAATCAGCGTCATTATTATATCCACGAGTTATGGGAAGATTCATCTCTCTTCCTCTATATACTCTCTTCTCCCAGTGGTTTTGTCGGCATCCTTTACTTTGTTCGTTCGTAGATACTTAGGTCGAAGTAAATAGATTCATGGCAGGCTAAGAGTCCCAGTCACTCACTACTTTTGTAGTAAATTTTACAGCGAATCTGGGTCCGTGTAATTTATGAGCGTGTAGCCTGTCACTATATCTTCCCACTTTTGTTTATGTTTCTACCATCATAATATATATATTTAAGGAGACTCATACATATTTATGCATATATGTGTAGGTATACTTTACAGAAAAACAAAGGTTTTTGGAGTTCACGAGAGAGTACAATACAATGCCTGCACCTTTGATACCTTCTTGGATTGAATTGATGTGTCTCACACTGCTTTTGTCCCTTTGATCCCATTTTTCTCTTTTGTGCTTTTATTTTCATGGAATTTTTTACCTTTGGAAGAAGCAACGTCCGCTTAATTTTTAAAAAAAATATGGACAAAACAAGGTGGATGTTTTTAATTATCATTGCTCACTCAAAGTCTCTACCGAAAGGGACGGGAAGTAGTAACTCCGAAACTAGGCCGCTGTACTTTTGTCATTCTTTTGGATTCAGTTTTAAGGTCGGATGTGCTTCAGGCAAAGCACAAGGCGTGGATTACAATAATCATATGACTCCGTACATTACAATCATTCCAACGGGAAATTGTCAAAATTTTTAAAAAACACGATGATTATTTTCAAATAAATTTTTATTAGAATTCCTATTAAATTCTTGGAATCATTAGTTTACAAACAAACAAGATGTTATGGTTTTCCAATTTACCCCAGTAGACCGGAAGGTAGTCGTTAAAACCACAGAATGTGAGTGAGGAGAGCCTCCAGGCAATAAAATTTTCCAGAGCTCAAGTCTCATTAAATTACAACTGAAACAAAAGTAATTATGAGTTGCAGAGCACAATAAAAAAGTGTTGCGTGATTGATTTTACAAACTGGAGGAGCTAGCCTATCATCATCATCATCAACAGAAAAAAAATAATTGTAATGAAATGATATCTTCATTTATATCAAAACACTACAACTATCACTATCCGCACACACTTGTCCGCGTATTTGTAGTGAGTTGAGCATGATAGCAATGAAGTCAAAAGGTGTGTTCTCTTCACGTTACATTATCGAGTACATGAAGAGAGTCACGCTGTTAATGCTAAAACTATCAGATATGCCAGTTTAACTGTGTGAATAAAACTGCATGATACATACAACTCTCTGAGATCAGGATCTATTCTCCATCTCTCCGCATTTTGTTATGACAGTAGTGAGCTAGCTTAGGTTGCATTTCTTGGCTAATTGCTGGCAGCAAATGAAAACCTGTTGGCCACAGAGAGCGAGGGGGATCATAAAACTCATCCTGGGAAGGGAACTGGTACTATCTAATAATTTTCGAATAATAATCTATCCATCCATGATATGATAAGAAAGGCTTGGAGCTAGCGCTCTTCTTCTTCTTCTGCATAAATGTGAAAAGACGGTAATATTTCAGTCAGTCAGCACGACATGTCTCTCCCTACCTTTAATGCTCCAACCACCACCGATAAATAGATTCATCTCAACTATTGAACAGCCATACATTACAAATCGTGCCAAACTGAAGCCCGTAATGTTGGGGAGGAAAACATATTTCAAAAATTTGAATTGCATTCGTGTCCGTTTTACATATATCCGTATGAAAAACCACCTGAGCATTCATTCTGGAAATGAAACGTACAATCACAATCAGATGGAGACGAGTGGCAGAAATTGTATGGAGAAAAAAATTGTCGTTTAATTTTGTATGTTTAACGGAGAGACGATGTTGGAGAACCCCTGGAATGCCAGAGCTGCTGGTCTAGTTTTGTCTTTCACCATTAGCATACATCATTTTGACGTGACAGTCACAAAGATATGAACAAAATAATGCTTGTTTGGTTTTGAATCATTTCTTGCTACATACTGAATCAGGAGCCAGCCAGTCTCTATATCAGAGAAAAAGTAACCCTTTAAAACTTTGTCATTCATGTGTCCATGTCCTTTTACAGACAATTTGTGTTCTCTCCTGTGAAACTACCAATTGTCTCATCCCTCATCACATATTCAGCCCAGCGAGCCGTGTAATATTAATACCTTTCCAGTTCTTAGCCACTACCAAAAAAATATTTCGAATGTATAATTTTTTCGCATCTTCCATATGGAGTTTGTATATTTTTTCATAAAATTCTTGCATTGTCCCTTTCATAATAATAATATAATGGTTACTTTCCCCATCACGTACGAATATACATATAATATGAAAAAGCGCCTAGTTTATTGGTATTGGCATTGGCACAACTATATCATATCACTAACAGTCCGATTTGGCCATGTGAAATGTACAAGGCCGTAAATTTTATGCTCGACAGGTGAGACAAGCTCTGCATCATGTTTTACATAAACGGGATGCAATCTATTTCCACTGGATTATCCCATTCAAACAAGGACTTGAGACATTGGTTGACAATGTGTTATCCATATATTATATTTCGTCTTAGTCTTGCCACACTCTAAAGCCGTGAATAAATTTAAATACAGGACAATTCCAATAGGCATGGTAGTAGGTCGCTCTTTTCTGTGCGTTTGTGTTCGACTCATTTGCTTTCAGTTGGCATCCCTGAGAAGAAAGAGTTGTCGTTGTCTCTTCTGTCACACAACTTGTTTCTTAGCAGTATAGCCACTCATTTTTATTTATATCTTGAGCATTGTGTAATTAATCCTCTGGGCTGTCAGCCTCATCGACATATCTATAATACTAATGGCTAGCATTTTATGTACGTCTTGTCCGATTAAAGGGCTGATGACTAGACTACCTTCCTCCAAACCATGAGTCACAGTCAGTGAGTCCAGCCGCACAGGTAAACAGTAATGAAAGGATTGCCATATCGCTTTGATAGTCTCCATTGTTCTGCTTACTCATTGAGTAAATTGCTGACGGCTTGGGAAACACAAAAGGGATGTTTCCTGAATTGAACAAAACAGAATTAAAATGGATTGTTTGGTATTGATCCCTGATGATGATGATGTTACTAGAAACGTTATGAAACGTCGGGAAAGCTAAAAACATATTGCATTGCAGAGCAGGAATGGAACACGGTTTTTTGAGAACTCAATCGTGATTTTGTTTTGTCTGTTGTGACAAATAATGATGACCGCATGCTGGGAAGACATGTGTTGTCGTGGTCTTTCAGTAAAAGTATAAAGTTTGGTGGATCCGAATGAAACGAATATAATATACGTGCATGTTGCTACTCCCATTATGTTCGTGCTCTATTCAACTCAGTATCACGTATTCACGCATGGTTTACCTTCTAATATTCTTGTTTTGTTCCCTTTTATGAGTGAGCTGAGTAGGCACACAAGACGAGAGAGGATATTGAAATGGAATCGTGATAATGACAGGGCTCATAACAATCATTTTGGTTTGGGATTGTGGAATGAAAGTTATGAGCAGTTGCTCAACATTTTATGTGGACAATGCCAGTTAGATGAGAGTATGTAATGTAGAAACATGCCAAAGTGGCTACCGTTTGTTTCAACAAGATTTAAAGCATTCATATAGTATAGCCGGCACTAGTGACTTTAGTATTGTTTAGTAAAAAATTACGCAGACTTGAAAAACATAAATTAGCTTTGTGGATTTTTGCGTGGCAAAGGTACGTGACAAAGGGAAAAAAGTATGCTCGCTACTCACTCACATTCACAATCAGTCTTTGCGTTACGTGCACAAAAAGCATCAAAGTAGAATTGCAAGGTGAGCGAGATTGAGATAGTGGGCGTCCGGCTCTTGATATTGGATGAAATTAAAGGATGTCCCGTCCCATTGCTTGCACCCCCTTGTTTTACAACTATCTGTATAGAATAGGAGACTATGTGTAGCATTCATTCACATTCAGGTATATTATCATGTCATGCCGACTTTAATGTGTTGTGTCTAGGTGCACTTGGGTTGATTCAGAGAGTTGCACACACAAGAGTTTGTGTAGCTCTAGCTCTTCTCTCAACGTAATTGAGTGAAAGGAGGGAGCGTTAATGAAAACAAAAGGGAAAAGTTTTGTCTCTCCTTTCCTCAATTCAAGGTTTGAGAAAGGAAGAAAAATTTGCTGAAAGAGGACAACTCATCACTTCAACTCCAATTTACAGTTAAACTGAATTTCAGTTGGGGAGGGAAAAAAGGAATTTTGGTGATCTATAATGTTTTGCTGGGAAACTTTTTGTTTTTTGTGCAAGAGTCTAGATCTTAATTTGCTTTTCTTTCCTAGTATTCCTCCATAACAAGCTGTTCAAATGGGCAAAAGACCACATAAACACACAAGAATGCTCACCTTTGACTTGAATCTATTTCTCCTCTTTATTCTTGCGAGAGCTGCAACTCTTAGAATTACAATGCATTCATGTGGTGCGGAGATAGTCCAAGCTGAAATTGACTTTGAAACTTCTTTTTCTTCCCAAAGTGGAATGGAATTTTGCTGAGTTGCAGGATTGAGGATTCCCCTAAAAAACTTGAACGCACTTTTTTATGTACATATAGAAAATTGAGTGGAGGGTGATGATAAAGAGAATCCTCCACTCTCGGGAAGATGACAAAACAACATGGAAAGTCCATCATTGTGTCACCCTCCCAAAATAAATGCACTTTGTTCGCTGCTCACTCACTCACTCTTCTCGTGACGACGACAAACTTTGATTAAATATCAATTTCACTCTTTCTATCAGTTGGCTTACGCACTGCTGGACGTGTAGAAAAACTGTTGATAAAAAGCATTGGAAATGGCATCAACCGGAAGATGCGTTTTAGAGCTGCTCCTGCTTTTCACAATGCAATGTAATATATACACATTGGAAAATGCGTTTTTGATTTCAAATAACGCCATCATCATTGCCATTACCTGTATCAGTTCACAATGGGATGATTCTCAGAAAACTTGGGTAAACAAAATCGTACCGAGCTAAAAGGAAAATGATAACCAGTTTTTCCTGGATATGACATTTTCCATGTTTAAGAATGATCTCGTTCAGGGAAGTGAGGAAGCCGTGGGCTTAAAACGATTTTAGGCTCATTTCAAACTCACCCAAGGTCAAAATTTCAATCTCAAAATTATTAACTTTGAGTTTGATTGCTTTGTACTTGCGTAACATTCGATGAAATTTTCAGGAATCCCTTTTCGGCTTATGAAAGCTCATCCAATAGACTGTCAAAGTAGTATTTTCTCCGTAGCTCTTCAGTTGTTTTTCTCAAGAAATGATATTTTGAAGTTCTTAAATATCATGCTACAAGCTAGACTGCGATCATTTCAACAAAAAATGTAATTGGAAATTTCATGATGATATTATCATCATTTTCTTCAAAAAGATATATCTTAATCGTCTCGTTTTTGGGGCATTCATTTAAAATTAATGAAAAAGAGAGTCATCACAAGGTTATCTCCTACGCACCGACTGCAATTTAAGCAGAATGGGATTACCTAGCTCGACAACAGATAGCATGAGTATAAATAGCTCCATTTTTCGGATGAACCGTTAAAGCGGAAATGGATAGGCTTGAAGCAAGTGAAAAGTTTATAATTAAAAAACTTTTCAAATGAATCACCTCGATTTTAATAGAATGTACTGCCATGTACCAGAAACAGTGCGTTGTGTACTCTCTTGTGACTCATTTCATTTGCATGTGGACAACCCCTGGATATTTTTAGCTTGTAATCATTATTCCACCTGTGTAATTTTAGACCATTGGTTTATCAGGGTCATATCAAATTACACAATCAAACCACATCTTGCTTATTTAAGGGGTTCATGTTACATACATAATTCCAAAATAAACACCAGCAAATTGTCGTCCTTCCGTTTTTTTCCCTACAAAAACAAAAAAACACACAAGGTGGGGGTGGAAGCATATGGTAAATGGTAACATGCTAAATGTTTGCTTTCTTGGGTGTTATTTGGGGTGGGCTACTAATGTGTTGCTTTCATCTGTGTGATGCTAAATGTGATTTAAACCATGTGTTATTTCTCTGTGCCAACCTTTCACTTAAATGTGTTAATAATGCTTGAATTACACTGTGGATTTCCCCTTTTAAAAATTCATGTGTTATATAGATCTAGTTTATGTGTGTTTTGTAAAATATAATGTATTTTGTATGCTGGTAGTGTTGTTACTGTGTGTTATAAACTCTGTGTCTTTCCGCTGTGTTTTTTCTTATAGTCCCTCTTAACGACAAAAAGACCATTGAGCTCCGTGCTCTGTCATTCGATCGGGATGATGAGTTTTCTGGGGAGCCTGGCCTGGAAGAAGTCCTTAAAGCTAAGAAGCCAAAAGAGCCTCTCAAAAAAGGGAGCAAAGGTAATTGATAAGATGGTGCTATATGTTATGTATTTTAACATTTTCATGCAAACTAATACTACCTCATCATATACTATATTTGTAATACTGTCGAATTGGAATACGATCCATATATATTTTGTTGTATTGTTGGTTTGTCCACAACTTATGGACAGTGTCAAATGTGTTTGTACTGTGTACATCGTTCTTTCGAAACTTCATCTTTGAGCTAGTGATTTGAAAATCACTAGCTTCTGATACTTCTCTCCTGTGTGAGTATTTTAAATGTGTTTAGTTAGTGAGTTTCGTATTGGTTTGGTAGATAATTGCGGTTTTCCACTCTCAAGTAATTTGCTTTTGCTTTTTGTGCACCATATTTAATTCCACCACCCCGATTTTACAGCGATTTCAGGAAAGCATCATCACAACTTTTGACATTTTTACCTGCCACTATCACGGACACCTATCTTTATTTTATTCCCACCGTTATGTTATGTTATGTTCAGCTATTAGGGGGGAAAAGTTGACTGCTAAAAATGTTATGTAATACAGCTCAGGATGATGATGATGATGATGATGAGTCCGTCTGTATCATTAACTGGAAGTGTTATCAAACTCACTTTTACTGCACTTCAGCTTGCTCATGAAAATTACATCAGTTATAAGCTTCACCTCAACCTCACTCTACATTATTTCATGCTCTTTTTTATTACCACTTCTACACGCTTTTAATCTCTGCCTTTGATCAAAAACTGACATCATTTTAAGCTACCACATTACACCACACCAAGCTTTGGATGCTAGTCACCAATAAAAGAGCCCCAGTTTAGTAATAACAATGAATCAAATCCAAAGAGAGGATTGTACACATTCAGCGGATTTCTCATCATCACATCACATCATTTCTGAACAACTCATTACCTTCGTCTTATAACACATAATAGTTGACACTTGTCACTAAAAGCCAAGTTTTTCTCTTCCTCTTGGATGCACTCGTGAACACAGCACAATGCCATGCCCTTGAAAATAAACTTTTTCTACTTTTGATGAAGATGATGAGCCCTGCCCTCAAAAACTTCAACAGGAAGTTGAAAAAGTTGAAGGCATGGCACATGATGAATGATGGAACGTTTATGAATCCTCATTTTGACTCACCTTCTCTTGCATTATTTTATATTACATAACATCCCCCACCATCGTCACCACTCACTTCCCACTTGTTCTCTTTGTGCATATTTTTACAAAGCCCCGTTTCATGAAATGTATAGCAACTGTCTGTTTAGCACTTGCTACGAAATACTCAACCTGGAACAAAATGAAAATGTTGTAGAAGCGAATTAGAAAAGTGAACTTTCACTATTGACTTTAATGTCTGACTCTAATATCCTTCTTACGTACGTAAAGATGAAAGTTTTAAAAAATAGTTTGGGTTTTAGCTCAAAAAACTTTGAAAAAATACTATTCTTTTGAAGTACAGGAAGTACAACTTTTATAGTGCATAATTTTCAAGGGAAATGAAAAAGAAAACAGTTTATATTGCAGCATTTAAGTTATTCAAGATTATATTGAATTTTTCAGATATTCCCAGCATGGATGAAGGAAGCGTTGGTGAGTGCTCAATTCAGGTGGATCTCTTCACTCATCCGGGTACTGGAGAGCATAAGATCACAGTCAAAGGTAAGTCAACACTCGACAAGAGTAGCACAAATATTTGCTTCTAAATAAAGTGTTATAAAAACAGGAAACAGGCAGTAACATAACTGTACAAACAGTCAAACTGACGTAGAATGACCATTTACCCCATAAAAAAGATAAGGTATCATAAATTCGCATATAAAACTAATCCATACATAATGGATACTCCCTGCGAAATTAGCTTAGGAGGCGAGCTCTATGCAACCAAGCTGCCAAAGTCCAACTTGATTCTCTCAAAGTAAACCTGTATTATCCATTAAGTCAGATAGGGAATTGTTTTACAGGGCAAAATTGTGATCTCAATGACTTTTATAGTGGTCATAAAAGCTATGATGACGATTTGACTTCATCTTGATATTAAAATTCTAATGTTCACCATTTGTTACGACTAAGTGACTTTACACCTACCTGCATACATTGCGTCACTTACATTGTGTTGCTTGCGTGCATATTTTATGAGAGCGAGTGAAAAAGCATTTAATTTCCATATCCGTTCGAGTGAAAGGTGATGATGATTCCTACTCAGTTTGTTATTTAGACAAGCCATTTCCATTTTCATAATATGTCAATATACGCATACTTCAAGTCAACCTAATTATGTCTGAAACCACAAGCAGCCAAGTTTGTTTTTAACGAAGCAATTAGAATGCGTCTCATGCCTTCAGGAAAAGGGAGTAGTAGCGGAGCAGGTATATTATAATCATGGGTTTTGTGGCTTGTTCTGATAATGAATCAAAGCCATTAAGGTAATCACATTAGAAATGCATCGTCGTGGTCATTAGGAGAAGCTCAAGTGGTCAGTATCTTCTTTGCATGTTTATCCAGCCAGCCCTTTTTTCAAACTCATCTCATTTTGCATCAGGCGAAGAAAGAATCGAGTGTTTCCCCAAAGCTGTATCGAATCACCATCAGAAAAGTATCATCGTATCATTATCACACACAAGCTGCCCTCTCCATTGTTATTGGGTGCATGTCACATAAAAATTTCAACTACGAGCTACTTTTCAGACCTCAAGTGTCAGCACTTCAATTCCCTCTTATATTATGATGATTGTGTGTGTAAAAAAACTAAATTGGCTTTTCTGTAATGGCAAATCTAAAGACTAATATCAACCACTTATCTTCCTATTATGCTCATCTAGACAGGTAGTTAGTTTCTTCACAGATAGGGAAAAGGATGAGACGAATATTGGAGGAAACACCAACAGTTGATAATAATATTGATACACTTTTACATACATAAGCAAAAGGTGTCAGAAAGGATATCTATCCATGGGTTAGGTCTCCGTCTGCTCTCAGGTTGGCTGAACATCTTCATGAGCACCGATAAAATGAACAGTTGAATGTAATTTACGCAAACGATTAAGATACAAAATATGTTGAAAAGCTGTGAACCTTCATGTAGACATGTTCTCCACTCTCGATTACTTTCAAAGGGGAGCTTTGAACAAGAATAAATATATGCATATTATAAGCAGTAGCTGATGCTGCTGTAGAGTGGTTCCAGCAGCAAAGCCCGGTGAAGTGGAAGAGAGACGCGAGTAGAAGCGACAGCTAAATAGTTTCTGCTTCATATAACTTGGCTGAATGTCCACAACCAAGATTGGTTTATTGAGTAGTATCTGTCGCTGGAATAAGACAAGTGAGATCGGTGGCAGTCTGCAACTAACACCTGTCACCCAATCCTATGGGATTACATGCATATTCGTAGTTGCTTATGCATATGATATTGATATTATGAATTTGGTTAAATTCGAAATTGTCAATTGGATAGTCATATAAGCTTCCGTGGAGGTCCTATAAAACTTGGCTCAAATGACTGTTTACCCCATGTATTTGACAGGGTTACGAGGCAATCGGGTCAGTATAAATGTTTAATGACATTACCAACTCCTTGAAAACAAGTTAGGATATCTATAAAAAGGAGAGAGTTTTTATAGGAAACTGGACTCGAACTGGTGCTATAAGAGTTTCTCTCGGCTCAGGCCTGTTAAACAATTAAATGGGATGAAATGAAATTGGAATTAGATTCTTTTATGGACTTCTTTTTTTTCTTGCAGGATAGGAGCTTATTATTTGGTCTATGTATATATGTGTGTGGGTCTAATATGAACGTGTTTCTTATAAACTTCTAGTGGTTGCAGCTAATGAGTTGAAATGGCCGTCAACTGGGTTCCGTCCGTTTGTTGAGGTGAACTTGATCGGTCCTCACCTATCAGATAAGAAGCGAAAACAAGCTACCAAATCCAAATCTGGAACGTGGTCACCCAAGTACAACGAGACATTCCACTTGTGAGTCGATAATTATGAGATCCTATCACATATTTTACTTCCCATACACAAAACTTTTAATGTTGACTGGAATGGGGAGCCAATTGTTTTCACCTCGCTTGAGACGTCATGCGATACTTGAGCATACTTGGGCATTGCATTCTTTAAATGTTTTTATATTTCATCTCCCTAAATGTCATTTATTTTTTATTTGATTGGGACATACATAGCCTCATTAATAAATTCTAAGGACAATTAAATTGTGGAATTTAACTTTTTTGTTCGGTAAAAATAGGTTGTGAAACTGAAAAAAGATATTTTTGTAATGTTAAAATGCCGTTGCAATGTTTCAGAGCATTACAACAATTGTCATTTCAAATAGATTCGATACGGAAGTAGTAGGATTGTATTTATCTTAAAGAAGCAAATGTATCGGCATAATTAAATTTCCAAAACTCGATGAAACCAACACATTTGATTACTTTAACAGATTGTTCTTAGCTAAATTTTCTAAAGAAGAATGAAATGATTGTGGTTGCATGATCAATCAATTAATTTAATTGCAACGGAAAGTGATGTTGATGGATGATGTGCAGGCTTGGTGTCTTTATACAGTCTACGAGCTTATATATTATTTACCTCAGTTTGTAGGTCGCAACCAGGTTTCTATCATACACGTTTTAAATATATAGTCACTCCCATCTCCAGTGAAGCCTCGCCTTTTCTTTCTTCAAGTTATAAGACTACATTTTGCCTTCCAAACCACTTTATTGAACGTTTATTAATCATAATAGTAATAAAAACCTGATTCATTGATTTGACTACGCCAAGAATATGATTGTTAGGAGGAGGAGAAGAGGGAATTTTCACGGAGAGAAAAATAATTCTAAACGCATAATTTCTGAAATTTAATTTCCTAGATTATAACATAAGCCGTACATAATCATCTCCAGTTTTCATACTATGAGCTTTCTAGTTATTATGCAAAACATAATGGTTATGGTATACGATGAAAATGAGATGTTTTGTATGTGAAAATAAAATGTTGCCTGTTTTTATTGCAGTATTGTTGGAAATGAAGAGCATCTTGATTGCTACGAGCTTCACATTTGTGTCAAAGATTATTGCTTTGCTCGTGAAGACAGACTTGTTGGAGTGGCTGTCATGCAGCTTCGAGATATCATGGAACAGGTAAGAAATTTATGAAAATTATTTTCTAAAAATTGTGAAAACGACAGGACATTGTCCATATTGATTCCATGATGAATTTAGCATTATACCTTCACGCCAGCCTATGGCAATCCCATACCGCTGATAGAACATACATGTTTCTGCATAAATATGATTCTTAAAAAATTTCCAACATTTTTGCAATAACCCTTCAAAAGTGAAGGAGTGAGTCATATTTAACAAGCCATGCAGATAATATCACCATGAAGAATGTCTTCATCGTCAACAAAGATGAATTGCACGTTTTCGCAAAAACGCTTGTGGTTTACTTTACAAGCCAGCAATTTTGGCAACTATTCTGTGAAATTCAACCAAAACTGATGGTGCAATCATTCGTTTTATAAATGAAACGTTTGAGTATTGAGCATGATGATATGACGAGCACGGTCTAGAAGCACATAAATGGTACCTTGCTGTTTGCTTTTATTGCTCTTGCCACCACCATTCATTCATCCTTGAAACAGCAACCTATTGCGACTATTGCGAGCATCAAAGAATAGTTGCGGCAGATTGTCCGATTTGTTTTTTCATGCTTTTGGAATGTATCTTTTGGCTTTTGTCACAAAAAGCCGCCAGAATAAAGGGAAGTGGGCCATGATGATGAGTAAATTTATGGCAGAAACGTCCAAAAAAGTAAAATCTCATATTTTATAGCTTTTTTACAAGTTAAGATGTAAAGCTCCTTGAAAAATTCTATAGAGTACGTACGTGCAAAAATCCATGCATAAATAAACTGCGGAAAAGTAAGTTAACAAAATAATAAAGATTTTAATGTGACAACGTATTCATTGAGGCCAAGTATAATTATAATTTAGTTCGTATTATAGAGATTTACAAAGTTGTATATTACCTACAAAAACAACCAACTAAAAAGGGATATTTTGCATAGTCTCACGTAGCCCCAAAAGCAGGCCATTCTTTCTTTCGCATTTTCTTGCCTCAATCAGGTTGTTCTTCAGACTGGACTCGATACAATATGAAAGTCTTTAGAATGTAGAATGACTTTCTTCCGAACTTTCAAAGGAATAAGCTTGAAGTAAAGGAACCCGTCTCTATGTTCTCATCCACGCGAAACTACCTTGCATAACTTCATTCCTTCGGAACTGCGTTTGTCATTTATATATTTTTGTCACCCACAATGTCCATGTAATCTATTGTTGTATGCCCCTCCAGTCAGCACATATTTCAACCCAAACTTGATATGGTAATTATTTCTCCGCCAGCCCAGCACAGCTCAAAAGTTGCGATAATATATAAAGATGTCGTTTTTACCTGAAGCACGGACCTTTTCGCCTTTTTAATGACTTCTTACAAGCTGGAAAGTCATGTCCTTCACGACAGGAGATGTAATTGCCGAAACATGGGAATGATTAAAAGCGGACATTTTTTAATCGCATAGTTGCATATGTCGCAGTGGTCAGACTCAACATAACTTTTAAGATACAGATGATGATAAAGTATACTTGGCAGTATCAATCTTTACCATCTAATTGAGTTCTCTTTGTGCATACTGATTTTGCTAAGATGACGACGTGTCTCTTTTAAGTATCATTCCGCTTTACGCGTCCAGCCATTAACTAAATTCCTCTGTTGGGAAATATTCAAGATATTTGAATTCAGTGGATGGATTAATCACCACTAAAAAGGATCAAGACTTAAAGAACCAGTAGTTGAAAAGTGGTCATGAGAATAAGGATCATCATGACAGAGTTGAGCTTGTCTTTTTATGCTAGATTACTTATAAACCCTTTGAAAAGGGCCCAATTCAAAAAATGACTCATTCAACCATAATATTCTACTTGGTAGCAAGTAGCTCCTCCATGTCTTCATTTATTTTGTGACAGATTCCCACCACCAATATTAAGTAGACAAGTTTGATGTGGATGTCACTGCATATCCACTGTCAGCTAAAATTCCTTGAGATTCCTTCTGTTTCTTGGTGTGCTGTAATGTAATATACAAACTAACAAGAAGCTTTTTATTGAGAATAATCATGATATCATGATTTAAGCTGCTTTTAGGCTAACATTCAACTATCCATTTAATCATTCAGAATGAGTTTCATCTGTTCAATGACACAGAAGGATCGTAATAGGTAATTGGAAAGTGATTATAGATATATAATGCCATTCATACCCAAAAAAAAGTCTTTATTTCTCGGGACGGGAGCCAACTGGTTTTTTAAGTCACATATTTCTCTCTATTGTATTTCTTTTCAATTGCAAATGATTCAATAAGCTTGAAAAAATAAACAACTTTGTGACAACTTTCAAGAATATATGGATGGCCAAAGAGAACCGACTTATTCAATGAACATTCAGGGGCTATAGTGCATTTTACGTGTTTGTTCAATGCATTAGCAGCATAGCACCGCTGACGAAACGATGTCCTTTACTTTATAAACTACATTTTCCCATAGTAGTTAAAAGTTGAGATGTACATATCAAAGTATGTAGGAGTCTATATAAAATGTATTTCTTTAAACCACAAGTGGTAAAACCCATTAATGCCCAGTTTGTGTTTTCTGACGTTGACATTGACATTCAATTTACTCCAAAGACAAGTTACAAGTAATATTAATGGCAGCTGGTTCACAATTTGATTGTCAACTCATTGAAGTCTACAAGAAAAATAAGGATGTGTTATGTGCTCCTCTTCAAGTTGAGAAAGCATGAATTTGTATCATATCATCGTGAGTGAATGGTTGAAAGATGGGCCTTACATTTTTTCAATTGATGTGATGACTTTCTTTGAAATGAAACCCATTTATAGGTAAAACAACAACAGTTGATGCATAAAAATACAATCTGTTTAAGGTGGGAATGGCCATTTCATTTGAAACAATAATTGAATTGTTACTTTTGTTCATACGGAAATTAATGGGCTGTAGTCAGCTAACAAGCTTTAGTTCTTGAGTACAGACTTACTTACATACATAGTGGGGTCCAGAAACTTTTCGCATTAAATAACTCATTCATGTTTATATATTTATGTATGTTTTCAAAATTTATTCAAATTTATTCATTAAAGGCGTCTGTTTTTAATTCCGAAAGTTTGGCGTCCAAAAATCATAAAAATGCCAATTAACACGAATGTTATGAGCTGAATGCAACATTTCGATTATTTTCATCAAGGAGAATGGAAAATGAAATATAAACTTGGTTAAGTCACATAAATAAAAGTGCTTGATGTTCATAATGAATTACCACGCTCTCCTTTTATGCAACAGGGCTCATGTGCCTGCTGGCTGGCACTTGGAAAGCGTATCCAAATGGATGAGACGGGCTGGACCATTCTCCGCATCCTTGCTCAACGAAACAATGACGAAGTGGCCAAAGAGTTTGTCAAGCTCAAGTCCGATGTCAGGCCGGAAGATAATCTAATCTCGTCACAAGGATAAGGAGACATCCAATTAAGACCTGAGCCCATCAACCAATTCATCATTCTTTTCAGTCAAACTCAAGAGAGAAAAAAAATGTTCAAAAAATTCAACTGTTGCATAACACTTGTTCAACTCGTGCTTAGTTGTGATTTGACTTTCATGGGTGTTTTCATGTACAAATTTTTGATTTGAAAAATCGTTGTGACTCGTATGAATGTGTGAGAGCTTTGGCTGGTGTAGTGTGGTGAGCTGAACCTGGTAAAAGGCCACATTAATAATTTTATGCAAAAGGAAAAGAGTACAACAATTGAATTCCTAACATTTTGAAACAAACATGCTTTTGTCAAGTTTGACTCTCGGACCAACAAATAAACAAACGGAGAGAGAACAATAGTGCAGTGAAGAATCTCCATACTGAGGAATCTTTATGATCTGATCATCATCATCATCTAATGAAGACATCAACTTTTGTTGAAACAATGCACATTACCATCCTCATGCGCTTCATTATGGCAACTCCCAGTTTTTACATGGCGAATGTAACAAAACAACAATAATAATAACAACAATGCACATTGCATTGCTGGAGATTCCAGCTCAAGGAGACTTGGAGAGACGGAGGGTGCTGTTTACATTTACAAGTAAGTTATCCACCCTCTTTACCGTGTTATGCAGCTTATTAGCAATATATTTACCTTTTTATCTGCTTTAAAAGCTTGGTTGTTTTATGTGTCATGAAGTCATGATTCTCCATCCAATTACCAATGCCATGATGAACATACCACACAAAAGTCAAGCAATTTCTTTTATGCTTTATAGGCATTCCTTTAGCAAACTCTTCAGTAGCTTGGGAAAACATTGAAGTATTTTATTTCTATTTTAACACACGACCATTTTGAGATTTTTTGAACTAATACAAATAATAATTTATAAAATTTTAAAAATAAATTTTAATACCGTCAAACTTACTCAAAACTTGCATTAGCAAAAATCTAATTACTGTGAATGGTATTTATATGCATCTTGTTTGCATTGCAAGGATCACACCATTCACCAATCTCCTATGCTTTCGAGGATTTATCAAAAGTCTACAAACCGATGATATGGTTAGCCAAAAGCTGAACACATGCATTCTTGCATTGTTTCCTAATGGTTCAGTTATGTAGATGGATGGCCTGAGTTGATGTTGATGTAAATGAGTTACATGCTCAAACATAAAGAAGATACATATCAAAATTATATTATTGGGGTGTCTGTTATGAAGACGTATGAGTTGTATTGTAGGCAACCTTGTCATTCTTCCCATTACACCAACACAGTCTCATCTAAAACCCAGTGGAAAAAGTGTTTACTTACCATACCACAATATTATAACACTTATATAAATCTTTTTCATAATGCATTACGATACACTCCTCCTCCTACTCAAGTTGTTTTCGTTATGTGTCTTAAATATTTTTTGGTATGCCTTTTTTACGTAAACTAAACTCCGCTGAGAGAAGTCACTTTGAAAAATTCTCAGCAGCCATTTTGCTCACTTCTTTTCTGGCAACGTTTTCTTCTCAATCCTAACAAGAATCCTGCCAGTTAGTTACCACCTTGTTATACGAGAAAAAGTACTCAATGTAGCTTAATGCTAGACAGCATAAACCCGTCAGAGAATTGATAAGATATAACTACCCTCTACCATTCATCAAAAAATCGACAAGCATATGAAACAAGTGCGTAAGAGAAACATAGATCCAGTAAGCTTTCTCAGACACTTTCTATCTCTATTAACACTGTCACCGTCCATCCGTCTGAACATGTATAAAATATATTTTTCTTGCTAGGTATCTAAAAAAAAGGTAGAAAATTCTTCTTCTTCATCCTTGAGGGTGTTGTGGTGTGGCGATGGTGAGAGTCTGTCAAGTATAGAGAAGGATCTAACGCATAAGACAAGCAGTTGAGTAGCCGAGATGTCCTTTTTATCTTGTTTGTATATTTGTGTTCTACTCTTTATGACTTTAAGCGCTGTATAGAGTTTTTGGCATAAACACCGTTGTGGAGCCTATAACACCATAGAAGGAAAATGCACACTTCTCTCTTCAAATTGTCAGCACTTTTGCAGAGAGAAGAGTATTGCGTAATCGGC
This sequence comes from Orchesella cincta, assembly GCA_001718145.1. Classification (NCBI taxonomy): domain Eukaryota; kingdom Metazoa; phylum Arthropoda; class Collembola; order Entomobryomorpha; family Orchesellidae; genus Orchesella; species Orchesella cincta. The sequence goes on from LJIJ01000431.1 coordinate 80,341, forward strand.
ATGCGATATGAGGGCTGGCAGGGCTTGAGACAAAACCACCTTGTGCCAGAATTCTCACAGAAAAAGAAACATCTTAATCAATCTCCCCAGAGGAGGACGTACCCAGAGAAGCGTTAATGGGAAACGCATACGCATATGTGCAGAGCACAAGCCCCAAAATGCCACTCCCGGATGTAATACATTGCCTCTTATGACAATGTATTGTTTATGGACCCATTGAAAAATCGGGATATGTGCTCTGCACATATGCGTATGCGTTTCCCATTAACGCTTTCTCTGCTCCCCACTCCTGCACCTCTCATCGCTTCCTAGTATCCCTTGTAATCAGGTACTCTGGCAAGCACGGATTATAGGTTTTAGGGACAGCTCTGACTCAGATAATATAATTATAAAATGCGTGAGTATGCACATCAGTGTATCTCAAGCAAGATAACTTCATCCAACCATCACCATCCACCTCCTTTCTCGAAATCTTTTCCATGTTTTTGAAAATGTAGGTTGTAAAAGTGTTGCACTGACTTTGGCCCTTTTTACCCACTAAAGAATGTCGTACTTCAGGTGGTGATGAATCTGAAAACATCATCATCATTCATGTACTTTCGTTCTGAGAGTACTTTTTTAGAGAGAGTTGGCACACTTATGTATAATACGATCCTATTCTAATTTTAATTTAACATTTCCTTCCGATTTTCATCATTTTTGCCGTTTGCTGATGTTATATACCAAAGGAAGTAAGAAATGTTGAAGTTTGAAACATTCACGTACGTGCATGCGTATATTGGATGTCTTTTATACTGTGGTCCATACTTTTGCATGTGAAAACTTTTATGTACCACGCCTAAATATGATACCCGTTTACTCTGGGAAGCATAAATTTCCCCCAAAGATGTTTCCAACTAAAGTAAAAACAAAGTATTCTCCCTCCTTCTGCTTTATTTCATAGTTCAATCACAAGGGAAATGTTTTCCGAGTCATCTAAACTTACGTAAGTGAAATATTTCTTAATGCTAGGACGAAATGTGCAATAAATATATAAATACGTAACTATAACCTAAAATTCGCATTGAGCATAATTTTAAACAAACTCAAAGATTCAAAATCATCGCAACTCGACAGATAATCTTCAAGTAAGTACTAAAAAATGGATGTGATGTAAGGAGTCAAGATTCATAGCAAACTAAATTCCCAATACATGATAGATTATTTTTATAGCACTGGCTTCCTTTTAAATATATGATTTAGAGTGGCATTGGGGACATTTCCCTTGTAAGTGTCAAAGAACAATATTTTCCTCATGATTTATGTGATTCCTTTGCATTATTGCTACAAAAGCTGCAGATTCAAAAGATTATTTGAGTTCTCACGACTGCACGGTGACAGTGGCCATCTAAACCAAAATCTGCGACAGATGTACAATCGCAACTCCGAAATATTTGATTCTTTCGATAATATATTAGGAACAAGCCTTATACATATAGCCCTTACTCGGAGAAGGTGTACAAACAACGGAAATGCTTATGTGATATTGTTCGTTACAGAAGCAAGCTTTTAGTCGTAGATAGATGAGTAAGAAAATAAGGGTAAAGTATTCAATAAACAAAATAATACACATGTGAGGCTTTTCTTGGCTTACATTTCTGAAGCTTTTAAGTAGACACCATTAAGGATAACACGTCGTTTTAAAAGAACATTTCGGCCAGCCGACATTGAGCTTTTATCTTAATGCAGTTATACAAAGATGCTCACACAAGTTATTCAAACCAAAAACTAGTTACGGATTATGTACATTCTCTGCAAAATGGTCCAGAAATTATGTCGAAAGATTTTAGATTAACGCAGCATAATGATTTTAAATATAGAGTTAAAATGCGAAATTCATCTTTTCTTGAGAAGAAGAGATTTTGACGTGGCACGATAGTTCTTAATGAAATTGAGGTATATTTAGATTAAAGGTGAGCAAGGAAATTTAAAATAAGAGTGAGCTAAAAGGAAATAAGTTAGAATTAACTAAGCATTCTGACGCATGTACTGAAAAGCCAAGCATTGAAGCAAAACTTAAAATCGAACGACGGTTTAAAGGAATAAGTCGGAATCATACTTATGAATAATTGATTATCATTCATTATCATTGATACTTTAATTCATTGACTGCTTTAAGTTTATTGTGATGAAATTCCGATTTCCACATTATCTTCGTAACCTTAATGATTTTCATAAATTATAATGATAAATTAAAAACATAAATTAAATTAGAATTTACCTTAAAACTACCATATGACTTCTTCAAAATCCACGAAAACGTTCAGAGTATAAATCTATATCTAATTAGCTTTTACAAAAGTTCCACTTCACCCACTTTTGCTCTTATACGTAACATCTACCAGATTTAACCTAGCTGAGTCATACTCAATTAGTATAATAACTAATCTACGCACGTATATATATACCATGAATTGTAATATTTGTAAAGTATATACTTCTTCCAGGTTCAAGATCCTACACTTCAATCCGTGTGTTTTACCTACATAGCTTTGGAAGCGTAGGCCAAGCTTTAAGTGCTTCTACTGAAAAATAATGAAATTCTGCTTCAGAAACATTTATCTTCAGTATCACACCAAGAGCGAACCCGATGTTCGACTCCAACCCACAAAATGAGTACGTACGTACACAAGTGGGGAAAATATGCTGCATTGTAATACAGTGTACTTATATACCTACACTTATATTATGTTGTTTTCTATCATTCATTCAGAATCGGACAATGATAAGTACCATGGGTTTCCTAAACATGTTCATCCTATTTTCGTTGAAAGCTCTTCAAAGTCTCCTCTGTTGCACCTTTACCCTACTACACATTTGTGTCAACGACATAAGAAAGGGGGACCAGCTTTTCCAGCATAACAATTTACGCCCATCAAGTGGTTTTTCGTTTTCATGAGTTTTCGAAAATACATCCTGAATCATTGGATTGAAAACGTGAATGTAATGGTGTAGTGTTCTGAAGTAGTGGCAATGGCCTTCGGCGATGACGACGCCACAGTAACGTCTAACTTATATAAGGGCAATTCGTTGATCTATAGGAACAGTTAGGAATAAGTATTACGAATATGCCTATAATATAGTGCGGATCAAGTCATATCATCCAAATGCTTAGATGTTATCATGGGTATCAACACATCCGACGCAGTAGGATACGAGTTCACCATTTTTTATAATAATTTCTCGCATCTTGTTGTAAGTACCAAACCAGAATTGGTTTTTGTTCTCAACAATGCTTCAGCACTTCCACTGTTCAACAAAGAACTGCCCAAACCCACACTACGTCAGCTATCGCTCAAATGATTTCCTCGAAAATACTGATAACGATACATAAAAAGTGCGGATGTGTACACAACAGTCGTATTAATATTAGGAAACCCTCTGCTGCTGGCTACTCCGCTTTTCTCCAGGATACATACAAGGAGCAGGAGTTACTTTCTCTTGAGAAACTTTCCCACTTTCACTCCAAAATTCTGTAGCATTCGCAGGATCGGGAATATATTGAACGACATTATGGTCAGTTGAACAAGCAAAATAGTTATCTGACACGGAAATAGGATTGAAAAAAGTTATTGAACTAACCGGTGAACACAAATATATCTGTCAAGTAAAAAACGACACTCCAACCGAATGGAAATGGGCTAATGTCTCTTCAACTTTACAGTATGCTAGGCTACGACCCTTTTACGTATCCTGTGCCCTCTTATGCACATGTGAACGACGTTCCTTTCTACTCTCCTTAGTACTTGCACATTCTGCTCACCTTTTTCACAGATCTATCGATTTGTAGTAGAAAATGTTGAATGAGATTTAGGAACGCTACCCTCTTTACCTAATTCTAGAAATTGCGCTATCAGCAAACATCCTGGAGCCATCATTTCAGTGGATTAAGGCAGTGAAAATATTAGCTCTTTTCTTCTGCTCATGAGGTACCAAACAATTTAATTTTTTTGAAATAACATATTGCTGCCACTCCATACTTCAAGCTACTCGTGTACAGGATTTACAAAAAAAGGATTAATCTATCAGTATTAGAACCAAAAAAATATTGAAATGGCTTTGTTCAATTCGTATATAGTTTGCAAATACTTTTTCCATTTCATTTTCTATAGTGGGAATGTTTTCAAACGAGATTTTGACTCAAAGGACCATTAAAATCCCCTGAAAGCCCGTCAGTTTGAAGTCCGTGGTGAAAAGGTTTAATGGTTCTTGTGTCGACTTTTATGCGTGTCACTTGTATTGTGCACACATTGTATACATGCCAGAACTTGTGTAAGTAGTAATGGATGAATAAATATGAATAACAAAATTTTAGAATGGAGGCTTCAAGCCGGATGACGCAAATCGATTCACTGAACCTATCTCGGCGTAGCTCAGTAGTCATTTCAATATAAAGATTACTAAGCAGAGGTAATGTCTGGGTGAACAAGCTACGGTAAATCTAAAAACAGCCTGGATGAAAGTATTGAATTGAGCGAAGCAGAATTGAAACTGAATTGAATTTACTAATAAAGCCTCAAAGGATTAGGTTTTCATAAGGTGGAAAATAGGTAGTTTACCGTACATTGTCTTGAACTTACAGTTGTGATTACTACTCCTTTGTGGTAGTCTTGTAAGCTTTAGACTTGTGTTCTTGTGTAAAGATGAACGCTATCTAAAATGTGGGGAATACATTTCCTTCTGAAAATCCCATCACTGACAATGTTTTCCCGACTACAGAGGTGCAAGTAAATACCTTTTTGTTAAAACTTAATTCCTGAAGGAAACTTGACATGAACGAAGACCTGTAAAGTTATTTGTAAATTGTATGCTTGTAATCTGACAAATTAATAGTAAAATTACGCACATCGTTCAAGATTATTAATGCGTATAATTAATAATTGACAAACCCTTAATCACAACCATTTTGACAGAGAAAACATATTATTCTGCACATTTAATTATAATCAGGAATAAAAAATGTAATTAATAATAACCCGGAGAAGTAGGAATTATCATACTATACTCTGTTGTATGCAAGCTGCAATACAATATCAACCTATTTATTTAGATCTTCGTTGACTATTGCAGAATAATAAATTTTACAACTCAAATGAGTAAAACTTGAATGCAAATTATCACAGTACATATATTACTTATGTAACCTATCTGTTTGTGAATTTTTTTCACTCAACTCCAAACTTGTATGCATACCGCCTTCATAAATCTTGTTGGAAGCTACTGCACCCAATAAATTGTGATTCCTTCGTGACAAGGAAAGCAGTAAGCAGTTGAAGTCTTCTGTCTGCCACCATTTTTTATAGCAGATGGTAACACCGTTAGTCTAAAAAGTCATATTGACTGACTACACCATCAAGCTGCCGTATGCGTTCTAACCTGATACATATTCGCGTTCGCAAATGTAGATTCTAAGCTTTTATAATTTTTTTTTGCAATATAGGGGAAACTTTTTAAAACTTTATGTTTAAGCGCTGACACGGTTCCCCTGTAATTTTATTTGGTGGCATCTCCTTCATCTAACTATGTAATTAATCTGCATTGCAAATCCAAAGCGCTTAGATAACTTTTTAAGGAAGTTTGACTATTACTCTGAAAACTTTTAAGCTGCGAGTGAAAGTTCTATTAAGCTTCAATGTGAATAAACGTATTGGGCGTGGGTTATCACATCACTCTGAATCCTTTATTTTCAAAGACCAAAACCAGATTAGTTGCAGCGTCTCATCGTGAGACGTTATTTTTACCCTGTTCATGTAGGAATACATGTATATTCATGAAGTATGATATCATGGTAAATGGTATACACAAACGCATACGTTACTTTAAGTGGTACGCACGCAGTACGTACTACGTACACCACATTTGTATAACACTTTTCATTAGCTTTATGTAACTGTGGGTTCGTGAGTAAATAACGTAGCACGTGAGTTGGCAGGAAATGCTTTATATGAATAGCAGCACACACAACATGTAATGTTGCTCGCATCGGTGGTTGTAAAACGGAATGGAAGACATTCGTACAAAAACAGCGAAACCGACATGCATATTGCATAGATAACCAAAATAGGAATCATTCACTAAAAGACCCGGTATGATGAACTGAAATAGGGAGGCGGTTTGTGCTTATTACAAATGGGGAAAACTCATTTACTGTCCTATAAAATATTTAATTGGCACTCCTGGTGTGCCATACGTAAATGGCATCATGTATTTGAACAAGGTGCAGCAAAACAAAAATGTGCCGGTTCTAGAGCAATAAAATGGCAGTTTGCTTTCAGACGATTTTACTTTGCTCTTTTCAAAATCTGTTCACACTAGGTTAGTTTATGTAATTTAATCTGCTATACACTACATAAGCCTTACAGAATGGACAGCAATTTTATGAGTGTCATAACGTCATAAGTTATAACCAGAAATTTAAAAGAGTTGGAGAAGCATATTACGAGTAATGCTGTTTATTATTAGAATGTTTTATGATACTGGTTGTAAAATACTGGAATCTGAATAGATAAATACTTGCTTTTTCTTGTCGTACTTAATGGTAAACCAATTAGGAAGGATTTATTGGAAACGCATTTATACGTAAGTAAAAGTTCATTTGAAGAAAGTGAATGGATATAAAACCATTTTGTCTGAAACTGCTTTTGATTGCATGTAAAATAGCTCATTAAATAGTAATATTGAGAATAAGCCAAGCTGTTTTAGACTCGTAGTAGTTTCGTGAAGATAATACTGTCGTGCATGACAAATATATTTAAAGGCAAATCCGAAGACGAAGGTTTTACTTGTGAAATCGAAGGACAGTAACCTCATGTTTTGCTGTAAATAGACAAGAAAACTTCAGAATACACTACTTTTACTTAACAAACCGAAACTGAAGACGAAAGTTTGTAAACAGAATGCTCATTATATAAACCACTTGCTAGAAAATTTTGACTAGTGTATTATATCAGTATGTTTAATCTGATTCTGCAAACTGTTGTGATACGTTGAGTAAAACACGAATCAGAAATTCAAAATGCGGTTAGCGGTTATAAGTGCATAATAGCCTTAATTAAAGTTCCCGTTTCTTTTTAAAGAGACGTATTCTCTAAAATTAGCAACAGTATTATATGACTGTTGCATACATTTATTCCAGCACAAGTTAGCTGAGTTAAATAATAAGATAGTAATCAATAGCCTTTGAAAAAGTATACCAACAACATTCATATTGATTACAGTCCAGTAGTCATATTGCATAAAAGATAAAACTACACCCTGCATACAAATGTTTGTCATTTAAAGTAAATTACATGACTGACATAACATCGTTCTCAAGTGTGCGACCTAACTCTACAACGGCAAATGAAGGAATAAACATTTTAGAAAATGGCTTAAAAAGGTATGACCATGGTTGAAACAAGTGCTCTAAAAATAGTACAAAAAATGTTGAGCATACAGCGGATATACCACATTATTTTGCAAGTCTTCGCAGTTTTCGATTGATGCAGGAATTCTATTGTCTGAAAATTCTAATTTTGGGGTGATATGAGATATTGACGTCACGAAATTAAATTAACAAAGGGGTATTAAACTCATTTCCTGAAAATAGACGGACATCAGTCTACTTTGAAGTCTTTCAACGATCTGCACTTCCGTTTTCTTTCCTATGGACGCTTCGACATGAAAATAGTTTTTTTAACTTCCCTTTTCCTTCTTTAAGAATTCTTTTGAAATCCCTTTGAGAAGGTACTTCTCTGTCTTCAAAAGGCGCTTCACAGTCTTCATCGGCATGCAAACTTACATCGTTATAGACTTCTCTATTAAAAAATGCCAAGCACTCGTTTGTTGGCTGTTTCATTTCATTTTTGTTGCTCCGGACTCATAATGGAATACTAGCGAGCCAAAGTCTACACCCTACTTGAAATTCCATCGCTTTATAAGAAGCATTGAAATATACACATAATGATAAAATGGTTATTTCTCATTCCACTAAAAGACTTGTCCCAACAACGAGTAACCACATTTCACAAATTTTTATTTAATTTGACATGGCCAGAAGATATGAACTACAGACACACTACCAAATTAAATGTTAAACAGTTGACAAAGGTGTTACCTGGAATAAATGTCATTTGCAACATTCCATTCTAATATATCTTACATCCACTTGACGTTTTATTCGTACATATACCATAATCAGCTTGCCCCTAGACATATTGAGTCAAGTGACATTAAATTGATATCAACTCACCCAAAAAGTACTTGACTCGACCACTCGACTCTCACCTTTTCTTTTGGATATTCATATTCATGGTTTAATTGATTCAACACGCATCCTTTCTTTCAAACTTCAACTGTTTGTTGTTCCAGACGAAACATCCAAATTTGGCATGATGAAGAACGTTGGTCTTTATTGTAGACTTGGTATAGTAGTAGTAGATTCAAGAATTATGAAGTGGTACATATTGCATGTGATCTGTCTACTACAACTGCATCCTTAATAGTTTGTAATATATGGATCCACCAACTTTTCTTGACAATAAATCCATCCATTTATGTTCTTTTCCTTGAAATCCGTGTCCCCTGCAGTAAATGGGATTGTACAGGACAATTTCTGGATGTCTTGATTCAAATATGAAATCGCCTGTTAGTTACACTTGGGACCAATATGTATTTGTCAATTTTGGGTTATAGAACAAAGTATGGTTTTATGCTTTTCATGCAGTTGCTTGCATTTTATTTCTACTTTTCATAAGCAGATGTCTGACATCAGGTTTTTATAATGTAAAGAGACCTCAAGAAAAGTGTGGGCAGGCAATTTGAACTGCTAAACGAATATGCTGTCACGTAATACTAAGAGGAAATTCAGGTTCTATTATCCAATAAATGTGCCATACCATAAAATAAAGATGATTCAACTGTAATGCCTGTAGTTTCTTGCACGAAATATACAAGCAATTTTACACTTATTTTTAACTGCAGATTGAGGCATTTTAGTTGAAAGTGAGTTCACTTTATTGAAGCACCACTACCACTGGTGTTAATAGCTTCAGGGAGCTGTGAATACTAGTAATTGAATTTGACGCATCATACTCGACACAATTTCTCTTGAAGAAACGTAAACGTGGGAAATTAAATTAATTACGGGTATACTAGGTAAGGTGCCCAAGTATGGATGAATGGATGGATGTACATAATTTACTAGTCCCATTTGATAGAGAGAATATACATGATAAAGAGTAAATACTCAGTGGAGCAATCTCAGATAAATAGTGGTCTGTTTCATCAAGTATCTTGAATCATACGTACCACCTCGTATATACCAATGCACATGAAAAATTCTACACCACCTTTGGCATTTTTGCTACAGTCTACAGTTGTATAGAGCTAACGACAGCACAATGAAGATACAAAACAGAAATATATACTACCTTACAAAGTGACTGTTGACCGTATATAAGAAATAAATCCAGTTATTTGATACTTGAACAAACAGCTAAATGTAAATGAAACATACATTATTCCATACATTATTACATAATTAGATGAAAAATTTGCATAAATCCTGTAATAAATCTCTGTGGAACCAATACAAAACAATGATGCATACAATTGCAGAAACAGACTGATTTGAATGATAACTTAACTCTTTCAAAAGGCCAGCCCTCAAACGTTAGTTGATGCTATAGCTGGAGCTATAAGTAGTAAGAAGGGTAGCAGGCAATAAGATGAGGGTACGTAACTTAATAGAATTGCTAATTGCCACTTTCACTTCCTAAGTGTACGTGTACATTGCCAGCAGTGAGAGGCGTACGTTGTGTCCCCTTTCATTTAGAATAACTAGTGTTTATTTACCGACTGAACCTGAAATTATCTTGCTTAACCTCTGCAGGCATGTTATGTGCATGCACACCCACCAAAGCATCAAGCTCAAACTTTCAAGCATTTACTAGAGTAAACTTACATCATCGAATATTTAAATTATAGCTTGAATTCAATGCATCAATCTTGTAAACTAATCAAATTACTTTCCTAGTACTTTATCTCCAGACTTTGTTTTGAGGATTCAACCAACATTTGTAGCAGTTTTTGCTTGAACTTGTGCTTTCAAACGGTATGTTAATCCAAAAACCGGAAATGCTGAATGAAATTTTGTGCACTATACTCTGTACTAAACACATATAAAAAGTGAGTACGGATATTCTGAATGTAGTAGCAAATTCAATTTAGTATTCAAGAGATTATATTAGACCCTAAGATAAGTTCATACTTTCGATGGTACTTTTGTTTGCAAGTTGACGACACCAGCAACGTTGTCACATTGGAAAGGTACTCCTACTCGTGCTGCCATCAAAGCAATATGGGTTGTCACCCACTGTCATATCTGCTGATACCATGAATAGCTCTAGTCATGTAAATGTCCGTCATATCAAGAAGTTCTAACGACCTGTGTCATGCATCACTTCGTATTCATAATGTGAAAATAGAGTACCAGTTTCAGCTCACGTCACATCATTGAAGCAAAAACGATGCTATATTGTGGTACTTCGCCACGTCATTCATCACTGGAAAAACTTTTAAGCATGTGACTCTACATGACGCGACCATAGGATGCCGAGCACAGTTCCCTTTTTTGTCTCTCAGTATCGTTTTTGTTCTCACAGCTCTCACATCTGCCCACGCAAGTTTATCGGAGTGAGATTACATGGGTTTCGTCACCAAAATTATTTCTTAACTTTGCACACGGTTTTCAAATGAATTGAATTTCAAATTCCAGGAATCAACCCAATAGCCGACACACAGTCATTGATAATGCGGACACGAGGAAATCCCGGAAGCGCGTGATTCTACATGATGATATCCATAACTCCACAAAATTCCAAGAAATTGCAGATGCTTGGATGTGGGAATAGAAATGAAAATGAACATAAGCGTGAATGAACCATTCTATTTTCAGGCACAATGCCAAAAAAGATTTCAAGGATGACCGAATTTCGCCTCCATGCATGGTTGAGTTGACACTTTTCCGCTGCATCTATATATATTTTTACTTGACTACTACCAACTACTGTAAGTATACAAAAAAGTTCCACATAGTATTGTCCACGTCAACCATTCACATGTAGATCTGGTCCCAACGTTCTTTACACACAAACAAGGATTGCAAACTTCATTGAACTTTGGCTCCCCAAAGATTGTCTGAAGTCGGTAATCTAATTGCATTCTCATTTTTAAACAAAGAATAAATCGCTTCTGTATACAAACTACCAAACTTGACCGGACAAACTGACATCGGGAATAGAATACATTTCCACGTAGGCTTAAAATAGTTTACCCCAGTTTAGGAGGCATTTCTCTTACTTTTACAAAGGTATTTTTCTCGTTGACTTTCAATTTACTTACATATACGAACGAATATATTTCATCCAAAATCTTACAAACATACTCATACTCGAGCTCACCCTTTCTCCTTATATATCTTCAAAGTAAAACGTCTGGAACGGGAGCAGGATTTATCTGGGCCTTCAAAACTTGAAAACTTGCTTAACTTTGCTCGTCGCTTTGGCGGGGACTACAGAGTAATGATAACCATCGGAGGAATGAGAGCACTCTCTTATTGTTAGACAAGGGAAATATTTAAATGATATAAACTCTCTAGCGAGTACTCTCCAGAAACTTCAATTTTATGTTGGACACAGCTTGTGTGTTAAGTAGGATCATAAAGCTTTCTCTGTTTTTGCTTTAAGAGAAAACAGGTATCCGTCTCTGCTTAAGAAAATGGGACAAGAATGCACAGTGTCTCACACAAGTGCATATATAGTACACAAGTCCGATGTGATAATGCATTAGATAGACTCATACAGCTTGAAGCTTTGTCTCAGAAAGCAAGCAAGAGAGGACCAGGAAAAATGTTACATATTTTAGTTGTCTACTGCTCCTGCCTTGCTTTTTAGCATAAAGGATGCTTAAAATGTAATATGATCTAAAATATCATGTAGAAGATAATGTAATACAGGAAAAAGAAAGAAAATAATAATAGAGGGTAAAATAAAGTGGTGAACAATACCGTCGCAGCCTTGGTTTTTTGATATACACAAAACTTTCTCCACTTTTTCTCTCAGATTGCTTGCCGAACCTCTTATTTGTTTTCCTAAATAAGTTACTCAACAACAGAAAGAATTACGACGTGGAGGAGGAGGAAAAGGAAGAGCAAAGTTTTTTTTGGGAAATGTGTGGAGTGAGAAAAAAATGTATTTTTACATGAGCTTTCCAAGGATAATTCGTGTAAATCTGTGTCATATTTCTTGATTTACGACTGACTCCCTTCCTCACGCTTTTCTCTATGGATGGACCTAATGATTATTTCTACCTTATTTACGAACTAACCCAGTGACAACTTTTGTGTGAACGAGTAACTCGACTACACGGCATAAAAAAGGTAGTTTGGGACTCTCAATTTAGAGTCAGTTGAATTCTTTTAGGCTCTATGTATATACCTATGTACCACTCCGTCATTTCCATTGCGTGCTAAAAATAAATTTTCCCCGTTTCTCGTCGACTCCAGCAAATATTCGTAATGACATTGAAAGTTTTGGACGATGACGATGCAAAGTTTACCGGCGATCCGATGGAATGATGGAAGCGAGCCATTAACTGGGAATTGGAAACGGTCTCGTTGATATATGAATTTGTTTTTAGGAAACACGACGAGTTTGTATACCTATTTGTGTGAATGTCCTCACTGTGAGTATGACTTTCCGGAGACGTATTTCACCTTGTATGTCCCTGTGTTTTCATAAAGCAAAATGAGATTTTATTTAATGGGCGAACAAAAAAGGAAATAGTATGATAATAGAATAAGGCATGTGTGTGAAGCTCAAAGAAGAACTTTTTTTGACTCAAGCAATTTCATTATTACATTACTACTCCCTTATTTTTACACTGGGAGTTAATGGGGTGACAAACAAGAAAGAAATTGGATTCCTTTCTTCACAATTTTGAAATGATTCATAAAAAACTAGGAAACTATCTCTGTGCAAATAATAACGCACCAACTCGTATAGTAATAAAATAACATATTATATGTACTTCACTAACGTCACTGGGGCATTGTGCTTACATGATAAGACGTTAGCGCCCCACTTGTACTATAAAACAAGCAAAGAAAAAATAGTCATCAAACGTTCCCGTGTAAAACTACATAGGAAAGGATCTTCATGAAATTCTTCTCAATGAAATCCCTCTTTGTACTGGAAAGGGATTAATAACACCACGCACAAACGGAAACGTTTGTAACGCGACACAACATGTTTTTATTGAAGACGTGATACATTTTTTGCTATCCACTTGAGGTGGCATTTATTGGAATCAATATCAAACTACATGACATTAACATTCACACATAAATTTTTCATTTGCTCTCACGTAACCCCAAAATCATCGTTGAGATTTCTGGATTAATTGATAACTAAATACAAAATAAAATACAAATTTGAGTTTTTAATTAAAGTTACACACACTGTTGAAAACAGTCTACCACACCATGCATCCGCTCAGGGGTACACAGACTTATATTTGGACAAATATTGAGTTTGAACTTTATGGTTTTTAAGTACTATGAGCGCACCAGCACCAATCCGAAAGTGATAGCACATTACACAGGAAAACCACTTGTTTGTTGACTGCAACAACAATTTGTACTTTCACTCACTGAAAGTCAATATCACAACACCATTTTTCATCCGGGAGCATTCATTCAATGCATTTGATGTGATGTAGCAAACCAACACCAGGAAACGGAGCCAAACAGAACCGATATGTCAGCCTGATAAAGTGCCAATAACTACACAATAATATTTGTTCTTGTGAAACGGCTCACTGTACTCACCACACAACTGCAGTTATTTGTTGCTGAAGGTTGAACACAACTATCCTGTGGTCGGCCCTGATTCGCTCAAATGCATTTTTTCCACAAAAGACAACAAATATCAAAATTCAGCTTTTTGCTCAGTTACTCACGATCCGCTATCTGATATATGTAAGGTACATCGAAAGTAAATAATGACTAGAGATGACTGTAAGAGAGTGATGGTTGTAATTGTAATGAGTAAAAACATTTAGTTTGAGTATAAATGTTATATACACATAAACATCAAGATCATATTTGCAATAGTCTGTTTTCTTTATTTCTAGTATAGCTATATAGCTACAACTACTCTATGCCTGCCACTTGTGCTTTTCTTAAATAATATCACTGTCCACGAGTTCGTCTCATTCGACTAAATAGCTTTGACAGCCCGCAACAGTTTTTGGTAAATGACCCATAAATCAGAGGATTGACACAGGAATTGGCAACCGCCATGACAAATAGTCCATCTTGAATCCCGGAATCCACTCCTTCAGCTCCTTTCCAGTCAAACATGTACCTACGAAAAGAGTATACAAAAAGAGGGTGATGATAAAGCGTGCGACACACTGTGCTAGACATCAAACCATCATATTATTATTATCATCCTTAGAAATTGTTGCAGTCACGATTATATATATGTATGTACATATTCTTAGATAATTTATGGCTTCTTCATGAGCTTTCTCGACAAGAGGCTAAAAGTAAAGTAGAGCAGAGACTTCAACTATAACAACTAGAAAAGCTTTAAAACGGCTTAATAAAGCTTTTCCTGCCATCACATCCAAAATCCTTTGTTATTATCAATGAGTGCTTATAATCAATATTAGTCAAATTAAGGTCCCAGTTTCAGCAAAGTTTGTTTTCTGATTATTCCAAGAAAGTCATAAAATGCAAGAATGGCAATATTAAAAAATAGATAAGCCAAATAATTGTGTCTTAAAAACGAAAAGCCGCAGATAAAGGAAATTGCCTTTCTCTTCCAAAAAATATGATGAAATTTCAGTAGTAAAGATTGCGCAATTACAATGACATTGCTCTATAGGGATTTTTATAACTATCATTATCTTACTTCCATGCTCTCATGTGCGAGAGCCCTACCACACTCAGCAAAAGTACTCCAGCGACATGAAAACCCATTGGATACTATACATGGGAAATTTATCCAACGATTTTTGCCACAAGTTAACAACCGTTTGGTATTCTACGTTTTCATTTTCATGCAATGTGTAATAACATGGGAGACGGGAAAGACGGCTTGCAATTCTGAATGGGAGGAAATTACAGCTTATTTAATCTTTCAACCCATATACCGCGTTGACTTTGAGTCGAGTGTATACTGTAACTATCACAATCATATTATTGCGTGTATGTGTACGGCGCTGCCCACCCCACACTCAGGAAACCAACCAAGATCGTAGCTAAAGCTAATGCCTTTTTGTTTCGAATACACCGACTTTTCTTTCAAAGAAGAAGAAAGTGCGGCTGTGTTAAAAAGATGGAGGAAGGAACAGATGCCCTCTTAATAAAGTGTAGTTTTTTCTCCATTAAAAGTGTCGTAAGAAGTGGCCCTGTGTGTAGTGTTGGTGCTCCTAATCTAGAGACCAACTACGTTACATAGTATGTAAGCTGTGGAGTGTGACTGCACAAGTTTTTCTCATGTAAGCGATACTGGCTAAAAGAGAATATTGCATAGGAAAAATCTATAGCGATACACGAGTACAAGTTATACGATACAGTCACAGACAAGTCTTACAAGTATAGCTGCAAACAACTGCAAGATGGAATGGCGTAGGAAAAAGGAAAGAATGACTAGTGGGTGGTAATATGAAGTGGTCATGAAAGAAGTGAAATGAAAGACTGGAATTTGAACAATAATGATACTAATTAGGACCTAATTTGTTGTTTTTACTCTCTCAGGAAGCTGGGTTTGTTTTGTATTTTGTAGTAAAAAGTAGTAGTGGAAACGGCCTTGAACTGTCTGCAACACTGTTAGCCACTATATGATTTGGTTTCAAGAAGTACGTAAATGAAACGCCAGCAGAAAGTCAGAATGCATATATACAATGGGAATGCAAAAGCACTTTGACTAAATTTTTTACTGGTGTGGTGAAAATCCGGAAACGCTTGTGCAAAATGTTGATCTCTGATCGTAATCTGAATTTGTCGTTAATGCTTCTATTGGTTAAAAAGTTATATTACAAATCCGTAGTGGTTAACGCTGTATATTTTCTGCACTTTATAAATAACTTCAACTAGCCTCATATCAATAACCTTGCTCCTTCCGCTAATTCTTTTCCTAAAAATACCTATAAAATGCACATAAAGTGAAAACATCTGAAGCGGATTAAATACCCCCAAACCAACAAGGAGCGTTTGCCAAGTGTAACTGTATCGTAAAACTTGTACTTTACTTGAGAATCACCTATCTTTCCCAGAAAGCAAGTCAAGCTGTGTAGGTATTGCCTTTTGATTTAATTAAAACCCTGCCGCGAGGAGAATCAGAAAGGAAAGGGAGTTAATATAACAAAAGTTGATGAAAATTAAGGTAAAAAGTAAAACCCATGTTTTCGGGATTTGTCTTTGGCTTGCACGAAAATAAATGAATGGGGAACATTGAAAGGTTTTATAACAACATATACTACTGTGACCTTATCCATCTACATATACGTAGAAATATATATTTCTTTTAAGATGTTCTGTTCTATGGTGCTTAACGTCGATGGACATGATATGCACAACTTAACTTTTCACCAAAACCCATCCCAGCCCATACAATTGCTTATACATACTCCATTAGCTTTCTATAAATGTGGGTTGGGTGCATTCATGCAATTACGGAGCTTTTGTATGTGCAGTCATTCCTTGTACATAAAGACAGCAAGAAAATTGCTTGCAAATTGCAAAAGTGAGACAGAAAGTTTAGCAATGAAATAAAAATACAAAACCACGAGCACGAACAAGTCAAAATGCTGCCAACTTGGAAACTGCTGTAAATCAACTAGGAACGTGTAAACACTTTGGACCTGCCCAATGCTTAATATCTATGCACGTATGCATTCAACCTCAAAAATGACAAATTATTTAGAATGGGAGTTGAGGATGGAAGAGAGCTCTTTTTTCAGGGACAAATGTTCTCAATGTATGGAATGGTTGCATAAAGCCTAACTTTTTTTTAAAGCGAAGAAAACGAAAAACGAGTTACAACTTTAGAAGCCAGACTTTACACATAAATGCCACACATGGTCAGAGGACAAGACCTTATTCTAAAAGTTTTACAGAAATACAGCCCATTAACTCATTTCATCATCTGCTAAGGAGTTCAAACGCCGGTTACCCACATTATGTGAGTGCACAGTGCATATTACATGCACAATATGTATACATACTTATCTGGGGCACCTTTTCCTCTTAATCTCGTAATTTCATACGACACATTCCCCTGTCAGGTACGACGACAAGACTATCTACGGAAGTTGCATCATAATATAATGATTTCACAAAAATGTGCAAGGATGGTTGAAGCTTTTATGAACGTATTAGACCTCTTTCTTATACCCTTTCCGTATAAAGAAGGAGGAAACCAAGCGCTTTCATTTCATCTGCAGAAATAAAATAAGAAAACTGTTGGTGTGCAGGTTTTTGCCAAAGATGCATTCAGTTGCACGCACAGCCGAAAAATAACATGTACATACTATGACATGTCGTGCAGTGCACCCATTTGCAGTTACATTAACTTAAGTGTGTGATACACACAGATATAACAATACGTGATGCAACATTATTATCTAGCATGCAATGACATTAAGAAAGAAAAGATGAGATAGGAAAAAGGTTTGTATATTTTACCATAAAGTTATATAAGCATATGGGCTCCAGCAGAGGACGAACACAATGACAATCACGATGGTCATAATAAGGGTACGATGTTTAGCTCGCGACATCGCAGTGTTGTCACTTCGTCGCAACACAACTTGAGGTGCCCGATGGCTATTCACCCTTCCCAACGTGACGACGTCTGGAGATGGGGATGGTGAATGACAATAGCGACTGCCAATTGAGGCAGTGTTCAGACTTGTCACATTCATCGTTGAGCAAGTGCTTCCAGTATAGCTGCCTTCTTCTGACGAGAACTCCCCCTGGTCTCCGGATCTGTGACGACTACCACTTGTCGAGAGTCTGGAATGGTTGTGTTGAGTATTCGGAGTTGAACAGTTGGTGACTGAAGTGTTGGTTGTACTTCTCGAACCTGTCAATTTATAAACCAAAAAATAAAATGTAATCGATAAAAGTTTCATTCTAAAAAAGATACAATTTTTATTTCGCGTGTTATGGTGGTCGATGATAAGAAAATATCAGACATTAAGAGCCAGCTATAACCTATAATTTCTGAAGTTGGACATTGCTTACTAGGTAAAACACCTTTTCATATTATCGTAAAAGTTGTGTAGACATGACATGACACAAGTTGTGTGCAGCAAAAATATTGTAGGTTTATTAATATCTGTTGTCAACACAAAAGACCATGGTCACTCGCAACCCATACTTGAGAGACTCAAATAATGCCGAGAAATATGGCTTTTTGTCTTTTCCTATACACGAATTTCCTATGCTCTCTTCTCATATTTTCTTTCCTGTGCTAATACGGAAGTATAGTGTGATGTTGATGAATATTGTCCCGTAAATCATACTAAATGACCAACTGCAATATCGACTAGAATATGCAGTCTTTGTAATTTTACCCTGTCTAGCCTTTTTCTTTTGTCTCTTTTCACCCATGTCTTGACCAAATGCTTTTGTTTGAGTGCTAAAATGAGAGAAAGTCCACAATGCTGCGTGGAATAGTGGAATTACGACTGCCGCATAATCCAAAACGTTCGATTCCCGAAATATCCTCCTTTTCCGTTCTCTTTCCAGTTTTCGTAATTCCCAAACAAACAATTCTGGAGGCGTCAGAAACCAACCGTATTCATGTTCACCCAGTAACACGATTGTGGAAACACCAAGTACTCTTTACTACTTTTCTTTTAGTTTAACCCACCAAGTACCTTATGTGAACAAAGTTCAGCCATGTCACGAGCTTGTATGCTGGGAGGGAAATAAGCGAGCTAAATATTATGTTGAATACGAAAGTACACTTCAGGGATCCGCCGAAGTGTGTTGATAAAAATTAATGGCCTACTACATTACTAAACGTTGAGGGTCGCTCATGCAAAAGGTATCCCTACTCAAAACTCAAAACACAAGCTCATTCAAAAAAAAGTGGGTCGGCTGAATTCGGTAGATTTGCTAGAGTAAACTACTACTACTACTTGTCGATAGCTCTTTTGCAAATACTACATGAGATGAACAACTCCCATCACATTGCAGAAAAAAGTTTTTCTTGAATGGACGGAATAATACAATTCAAACGCCCAGAATCAAACTCTATTATGGAAGTAGCATAACACTGACAAGTCCTATGAAAGAATATTATCTAGCTAGGCTCCTTACAGTTAATATCCTATATGACGCGAGAAAATTCACCTTTCGACAAACTTTTTACATTTTCCTCTAACTGCTGAAAGCACAAAAGCGAAATCATCCTTCAATGATGTGTATACAAGGAATAATGAACCTAAACACCCAGTCATCCCGTCAAAGACAGTTATTGTTTGATATAACGGATGGAAAAAGATTCCCAAGTGTAAAATTGAAAGGAGTACATTTCCCAATTCAACCCAGAGAAAGAAATGAAATTTTGCAGTATGCTTTATTTGCAGCATGCTTACCTGAAGAATTTCTTATCGACATTCGGAATCTGATGCTCTGTCGGTTCCTTTGATGAAGTTGCTGCTGTTGCTCATCTGTTTGAAGCGGTTCGGAGTTCTGGTGAGCTTTCCTGATGATTTTGATTAATATGGCAGAGTATGTAAACAGGATCACCACTAGCGGAGCAAAGTACATGGCAGAAACAGAAAAAATGCTGTACATCCGAACAATTTCCGAGTCGTCAGTGACACATTGCTTGAAAGAAGGGAAGTTCGGATGGGATTCTACACTGAACAGAATTGCCTGTTAGGAGAAATGAGAAAAGGGATTTAGTGCATTATTTCACAAAAAAGAAAGTCAAAATATACAATGACTATGACTGCATATACCATAAAACTGATAGTAAAGTAGGTATGTCATGGAGTACATAAAAGTTATAAAAAAAGTGGGTTTTTTAGGTATGTATGTGTACGGAAGGAGGTGACTTTATGTGAGCAACGATTTTTCATTGTGGATTCTTCTGAACAAGACACATTTCTCCAGCAACTGTCAGCCGAAGACAAGAGGCACAATGGAAAATGCAAAGCAGTTAGTCAAGTCCGAGAAAAGAATATTTAATGAACGAAGCAAATGTTTAGAATAAGAATAGATATTGCGTTGCGGTTATTATTCTTTCTTGTGTACGCATTATAAGATTATAAGATAACCGTATATCCATAGTTAGGATATAGAGCGCGTCCTTTGTCATATCATGCCAACATTGAACTTCATAAGGTTACTGCTTACGCTACCCTGAACTTAGAAGAGCTATATATACTAAGCTTATTAAATAAGAAGAATTTTCCATTTCTGCTCAGCCCAAGGCTTCATGCACGTAGTGACAATTCAATTCAGTTGAGATTTATTTATTTTACTCTTCACCCTTTGAAAAGACTCTGATTTTTCGTAGGCACACACACTTCCTAGTCTCGGAGGTATTAAAAGTGTAGATTGGAATTGGGAAAACTTCTCTTATGATTTGAAACGAAAACTTGGAGTTTCTTTCAGAGCGCAATGATCAAGTCTCAACCAACTTGTTGGAAAGAAAGAAAAGGGAGTAAGTTAGAAACAAAAGAGAAACCCTTGCCTTTTCAAAAGTCACACAAATAAATAGGTTTAGTCTTACCAACTACCATTTCTATGTGAGTGAAGGGAAAGTTGGCAAACAGGGCAGCGGATTTTAGTTTCTAGATCATTTGACGCATTAGTACAATATTAAACTTCACAGCTGCAACAGTTTCAGATCTCGACCTGGATGTTTTTTTGTGTTGGTGTAGTTCGAGAAAGTGTTTGGAGGGCTATTTGTGTGTTATATGATGCCCGATATCACTATTAAGTTATTAAGTACATTTATACCCTGTATATAATACTAAGACGTTTCTCGTTTTTGTTACTTAATTGAATGGATGTGTTTCTTACTTGAAAAGCCTTTTAGTCGATGAAGAAATGGCTGTATATGGCCTACAGAGACTTTCACTCAGATTGACTAACCCCGTCTGATTTCACAATAGTCAAGTCAATCTATTTGGAAAAACTTTCTCCTCATAGCCTAAAACAAAAGTTGTAAAGACACGACCTTCGACTCCCCGTTTACACTCCCAAAACATCAGCATTTTGTGGAGGAATTAGTGAGTAAAAATAGAAAAGTATACTTTCGTCATCAACTTCTGAAGCCAACGCTCTGAAATCTTCTTGGAATACTTCTTGATTATTTGGCGATGGTAGCAACCAATATCAAAATCGTAAAATTTTTCTGAAGAAGCCACACTCTGCTAACATCCATTTAATAAATTGCATTGGGAAATAAAATATTTGAACAAATACATGGGCGAGTAAACTAATTGAGTGGGATTCACGATCATTTCATGAGAATTCAAGCTAAGTTAATAGAAAAGTAATAACCATCGGTATTAATTAAATGTGAGCAAACAGAATCTGTTGTGTAGCTTCGCGGAATTGGATTGCCAAAATTCAACTTTAAGGAATAGATTAATATTGTCTTGAAAGTTATTTGTTTATAGTGAACTTTTGATGGCAGCACAATGAAAACAACAGGATGTCTCGATTTGTTTGACTTGCAAACTTGATACGAAGATTCTATTACGTTGTTCTTACCTTTCGGAAAAAGTCATTGAAATGAAAAAAATATAAACTAAGTCATAATTAAGTTTACGGCGCATTAAAATTTGTCGCACCTGTGACTCCCGAGTTGTAAATGAAAGGAAAGTTTCTCATAAAGGGGATCTACATGACAAAACAGAACAACTTTTACCTGGTTGGTGTTAGCAAATTAAAGAGGTACGCTGCATTCTGTTAAAAAATTTAGAACTATCCTTATACGGCGAATAGTAAATTAGCTCTTCTTCCTGCTAGGAATACATATCTTCTAATCTTCTCTCTTGTGTAATATGGTAATTCATCATGCAGTTAATATCCTATTCATATTGCTGACAACCTTATTATCAGCCTCCATTTTTAACTAGGCATTTTAGTAGGTGAGCATGCCGCCATGGCCCACGTTCAATGTTATCCTTCTTCGCTTCATCTCATCTAAAAACTCCAGGTGATAAGTATGACAACTCCTTTAAGTAGGATACTATACATGAATAATCTTCTTTGCAAGCGTGAAACTAGCATTATTACTTTCAATATAAAGTTGGACTGGTGAAGAGTTTCATTCCGGGTCATGAATCATGTAAGAGTATATGCGAAAGTAAGTATGTAACTTAAGGAGCTTTTACGTACTCAAGACACAAGTCGCTATTTACTCATCATATCAAAATAATGGCTTTCATTTTCCTTGCATTCCTTCGTCCCTTGGCTCAGCTCCCTATTTCATTTCCACTGGTGGTCTTGCTACACCAAATATGGAAGTTTACATTATTACCCAAATAACACACTCCGCTCCACTCCTCCGCTGTCTCTACGCCTTTCAACATGCATTCCTCACAGATCAGTAAATCTTGAGGCATATGGCTTAAATTTTGTTTTTCGGCTGTCATTGCACATGTACTCACAACGCGGTGACCTCAGACACAATTACGCAACATATATTCATTCACAAGGATTATGCAATTGTCCCATCCAATAAAATTTCACTGGAATAAAATGGTATAAAAAATTCTCTGGAACACATCCAAATCTTTTCGTTGTTTTTACATTTCTGCGTTCTCTATTGTTAGTTCGTGTTGGTGGAATTATATACCTACATAGTTGTATTATTATTTTGAAAAGTACACTTTCGGCTGCGGAACAATTTATACACCAATGTTTTAACGGACGGGTTGAAATATTATATTTTATACAAGAAACGAACTATATACCTATACGTTTAACATTTCCATGCTTATAAATTTGCATTGTGAGATCATTATTATAATATTGAATGAATGTACATTTTAAAGATAAACGGTAGCCTTCAAGGAATCACGAAACATTACATGAGTTTTCTACATAATTTTCTTTTTCACTGATCCCCTTCCCTTTTCTCATTGGTTTAACAAGTTATACTTTAGAAGTTATGTAAGTTTTTTCATTGGAATTCGGATATGCAGTAAAGTAAGCGATAACTTTCATTTTCAACCGAAGCATTTGAAGTGAACAGCAAGGGCACACAGACGGATAATGTATTTGTGAAAGTTAGCAGATTTATTTTTCACGAAATCACTTTGCGTCATTATTTCTCATTGATCTATGGTTTATTCACTAATGTTGCATCAGATGAGATATGCATACTCAAGATATAATCTAAATGATAATGGATAAGGAAAAATTTCTTATATTATCAAAACTCTCTTTCTCAACTTCTCCTAATGGCTTTTCAGCTTTTGTCGATATACCTACTTCACAAACAAGGAAATCCTGCTCCAACAATAATTTAGGATCTCATAAGATACTTTAAAGCTCAGGAAGTTACTTTACGCCATGCTTGAAAAAAACATCCAAGGATTATGGAAGCCAAAAGGCCACCAGCACTTGTATCAGATTATATTCAAAAGGGATATGGATGGTTGAAGCGAGGTATATATAATGGCATGGATTGTGGCCTTGTGGCATGGCATCCAAATTTAGAGAATTTAGAGATCAGAGACCAAATTACAAGTATATTTCCATCATTTTTTACTTTTACCTTTTAGCTGGCCTACATTTCGTGCGTCAGATTTCAGAGAAAGGGGTTCTCAGTTTTATGATCTTACTTTTTCTGTGGAGGATTGGATCGGTTGTAATCTTTCTAAATTTGTGTGATAAAGAAGATGGAGAAAAATGAGTGTACATGCATTTTTCGACTTTGCTTCTCGTCCACAAAGTTAGAGTTGTGGAAAAAGTACGAACCTATATATTTGCTACAATAGCTCGAATGAAATTTATAAGAAAGAAGCCAGGGATGTGTGTGCTAACAATGAAGCTGTACTATCTCCATGTACTCACAAAATTGCTTTCCTTTCTAATTTCTACAAGAGCAGTCGTAGGACCCCGTCCCGACAA
This sequence comes from Orchesella cincta, assembly GCA_001718145.1. Taxonomy (NCBI): domain Eukaryota; kingdom Metazoa; phylum Arthropoda; class Collembola; order Entomobryomorpha; family Orchesellidae; genus Orchesella; species Orchesella cincta. Next base: position 104,540 of record LJIJ01000431.1, read on the forward strand.
TCTGGGACGAGATTGATTATGCCGAGCAGAGATCATCTTTCTTACCTGCGGAGCTGAAAAGGCAGCTGAAGCAATCCAAGCTATCCACAGCATAATTTTGATGCGCTGATGTCCCTGCCTTTTGAGAGTTTTGAGGGGGAACATAATTGCGAAAAACCGATCAAAACTCACACATATAAGCACCATACTCGATAAAAATAGCCCAAATGCTCTTCCAAATTGACAGATTTTGCACAATTCATTTCCACCCTTCCAGGCTATTGTCAGTCTCCAGAAAATCTCAGTAGGTATAAGTGTGCAACAAACAATGAGGTCAGCAATTGAAAGATGAAGGATCAACAGGGAGATTCTCGTCTTTGTTTTTTTATACTGTCGGTAAACTGACAGAAGCACCGTGAGATTCCCTGTGGTCGCTATCACAAACAGAATGCAGTACGCAATTATACAGTGTTTGGAACTATCCCTTATTTCGAATAAGTCTCGAGGTAATTCGTCGGAAGTGTGCGTTTCATTACTGAAGCTGCTATAGTTCTCATAATAACCTTCTGTGGTCAGGGATGTTGAATTAGCCACAAAGAGTGATGATGGAGAAGTCGCTGTGAAAATCATTGAGCCTTCATAAACACTGGTATCCGCCAACTCGTATTCGTAGTCCTCCATATTCAAACGTATTGCTTGCGACGTGTCCGGAGTAAGCATTCAGAAAATTAATTCCTATGCATGATTGATGTGCGTTTACCAAAATTGAATTCTTCCTTTCCACTGGTTATTTTGTCACTTAAAGTTGGAACAACTAACGAATGAACTGAATCTCAGTTGAACATTTAAACTATTTAACGAAACCTTGTTGAGGTACATATTTTATATATAATGATTCATACGTCAATGATTCATTACTGAGTTGTGATTCACTTCCTTTTTGCAACGTTAAATGTTGATATGAATTATATATGTGCACATTATATATACATATTATACTAGATATATCCTTTCATATTATATAATTTATGAGCTTGGAACTGAAAGGTAGAAAAAGTCAAAGGGTCTAGACACTAATAATCTTCACGCCAATTTTCTTACCGCGAACAATGCAGCACAGAGTTAGTCATAGGTACAAACTAAATGAGGATAACTAAGGATGAAAAGAGGATGAAACTTGTTAGGAAAGTTGGGATTTCAAAAGTTGTAAAGTAAACAAGGACGTATTTAGTTAGTGCAGTTGCAGTAGAAATGAGAATGATGCGAGAGAGCGTAATTGAATGAAGGGGTAAGGTGGCAAGCATGCATCACCACACGTATCTCAGCTCAACGCTCCTTCACTTCACGACCAGCACTGGCTTACTGGAGTATGCCAAGACTGTTCCCTGGGTTTTCTTATTTGAGACATTGGGGCTCTAGCTGCTCTACTCGCTTTTTACTAACGGAATGCACAGAGTGAGTCAATGTGTAAAGCTATCCGCAACTTAGTTTTCCGTTCAACAGAAAATACTTTAATGTGATGTTATTTTTGTGACTGTACAAGTTGCGGGCTCTATAACTATTGTAGGAAAGACTAAAATTCTCTATTGTTTATAACAGAATTTATACATTGGAATTGAAAGATTGTCAATCAGCTCCCAACCCATTTTGCAAATGTTTATGGCTTTTACATACGTACGTTTTCCACTTTTTGCTGTAAGACATAAAGGATAGGGATGTTTTGTTTCAGTTTCGTAGTTAGCATATTTTGAAACCAGAGCAGGGAGTTGCCTAACAAATATGGTATTATTACGGAAGTTGTACAATATTGAGCAGAGGTTTTAGTGCCTACTCTGAATTATACATGGCATTTACAAACTTTGTTGTTGCTATATAGGGATGCTCGTTCATTACATGAAGGTAGTTGGGAAAAATAGCTTGTGCGTACTAATGGCTAACGATGAACGATATATTTTTTCCGATTTTAGAAACCAACAGTTACACATTTCCAGCAGTCATAGTCATGCCAGTCAGTCAAGTCACTCACGGTAGTCTCACGCCCACCAACTCTAATGCATAGAAAATAGTTCTCGCTCGACTGCCAGAGTTTTGCGGTGATGGTAGTGGCAGATAAGTTTTTCTTCAGATTACAATGGACAAAATGTTGCAATGATTCTAAAAGGAGACACTGTCAATGTAAGAGGTTTTGAGGGAAAGGAGAAAAGAAATCTGTGTGACATGTAAGGAAGGTTCCTAATCTGTCATGTCAATAGTGAGAGCTATTGCTCCATTTTACGTTCTCTGAGGATCCCAAACCCTTCTTTGAGTGAAGTATTTTAGCAAATGTTTACCGACCTGCAATAAATAATGTTTTATTACCACTGCGTAAGGGGCTCAACTGCAAACTTATGCCCTGAGTCGGAGGATAACCGAATTCAAACAATCAGTTCAGAACATGGAAGAAAACTGACCATGGATATCACATCAGAAACGAAACTTGAAAATATGAAACGAAAATTTACTTTACCTCAAGGAATCTAAGAAATCAGAGTAATAAGCAGTTGAAATGGATTGAGAACAAAGCATAACCTTTAATCATTCACGTTTAAAATCTGGCATCTGTCCCATCCACAAATGGAAATTACTTGACAGTCAAGTGCAACTCATTCCTTTGTGAAGGCAGTAAGCTTGTCTTGTGCTGTCATTTGATTGAGATATGAAGATGGAAGACGACCGTTTCTACATATCATAGCCTATGAAGTTTTACATGCTTCCATATTTGTTCGCTTCCAGTTTTTTAATTGTCACGTGCACAGTTCATATGTAGCTATCTTTAGTGCCCACACGACCAGTACTCGATAAAATACATATAAAACTGGATTATGAATTTTAAATCTATATTGTATATTATGCAGTCCTATTTATTAAAGAAATCGATAAGGTTGGCTAATGCTAAAAGCATAACCACAGAGGAGGGAATATTTTTGATTGCAGTAAAGTTTTTAGGTTATTCATATTAATTTTATTAATTGCAAAAAGTTCTTATAAAACTTCTCTCGTCCTCGCCACAAGTTTGATCCTTATGAGACTACGGAGAATGCTAGAAAGGCATGGATAGAAATTAGCTGCACGATTCAAGATGTTCGAATGAAAATGTAGACTAAAACTTTTATTGATTTTCCATTTTAATCAACTATCTCGTTGTCGTAATGGATTCTCCACCTAGAATACTGATAATAGACATGGTGTTCTTAACTAGAAAGTGAGTAAAGGGCAAGTTACACTTTCGGCTTTGAATTACAATAGGATTTCACTCAGAGTATGGGCGAGTAGGTACGTGTCTGGAGTTACAACTCGAATTGTTTATAAATCTTTAGGGAAAGTTACACAAGTGTTGTAGCTCTTTTATTTCATTTAATTAAATCATTCACGCAACTTATTTCAAACAAACTACCTCTCATTCTACAGATTTTAAAAGAGAACTATGCTGTATTTTTTATATAGGTAGTAAGTACGTACGTAGATAAAAGTAACCACTAGTATAGTATCGACAAAGTAATAACACTAATTATAGGATATTGCATGTTTATATATCGTGTATATTGGTGCTATCTATTATCTATATTAGTCCGGAACAAAAATCGGAACTTATACTCAGAGTAAGCTCTCGGTTGACTTTTAATCTGTCTGCGTAAAATTCTCCGAATTTCAGAATCCTTTTTAATCATCATGTTCACCTAATTTGTCGACGTGTATGGATATATGGGTTGCGTTGGTCAAGCAGATATTGTTGGAAAGATGAATCCTTAGAAGTAAATATTTCCAGGGATTGTAGTAGTAGGAGAAAGCAAAAATACAATTTCATGGAGTGAAATAGGCAACAGTAAAAGAGCAAGTTGTTGGAATTGCTTAAACAAGATGAATACTCGAAAACATAGGTGGTCGGAGGACTATATGAGGAACATTGTATTATAATAATGTTTCGGTATCAGTCGCTCCTTTGTTACACCCTGAGGGTGTGATTTGTATTAATAATCAAGCGCATGGCAAATGTTTGAGTTTGGTATATAAATTACCTTGCGGAACTAAAAGCTACCCATACTGTTCGTCAGATGCTGCTCCAGACCTCAGTAAAAGTTGTCTCGTTTGCGAAAATTTTATGAGGGGTTTAGTGATTAATGCACTAATTACATACCTTAATGCTATTCTATGTGTGTTTTTGGGAGTTTGTTACTAGAAAGCATGTAACATTTGTGCCTACCTTTTGCTGCATGAGCTTTCTCCGGCTTGTTTTTCCTTTATTAATTACCTTTACATAAATGTACGCTTAACATTTTCCCCAAGCTCCCTATTTTATTCACTACACGTCAATCAACAGCAAGTTGACGAGGTTGTCCAAGACGGCGAGGATTGTGTTGAGGAGAGTGGTTTTCTTAAGTAAGAAAAGTGACCCGATTTTTACTTGTATAATTGGGCAATTAAAGAATTGTTCACGATCAAGGTTTGATACAACCCTTGTTTTCCAATATCCACAAAAGTTTGTGCATTCCCCTGCAATGATCATTGCTGCCGTATGAAACAAAACGGTGAGAACGGAAACGAAAAAGTTGATAAAGAACAAAGTCGAAATGATCATGATGGGTAGCTTGCTATACATTTTGATGCAGATGAAGCTGATGATTACATTTAAAGAAAAGCCAACAAACATTGACAAAGGGAAAAATACAAAAATGAGTTGATTAAAGACGCAAAAAATTAATCTAGCTTGGAGGTAGACACTGTATCCTTTTCTAAAACTGACTGTATATTTTGCCTTCATTTTTACCACTGCAACCATTGCCTTTGAGATGTCATCCTTTTCACAGACGGCTTTTGCTTTATCTATACGAACAGCGTTAGTTTTTTGATGGGGTATTGTGAATATCCTGTCACCAGAATGGTTTTTATCCTGATTTTCTTGATTAGTAGTACTCATTTTCCATTGTCCGCTTTTTCGATATCCAGCTCTGAGTAAGTACCTTGACTCCAATAGTATTATAATCAGCAACAACAGGATCTGGAGCTGACAAAAGCTAGCGAAAAACCCGGTGGCTCCCAAGTAAACAGCGCTGAGCGCAGATAAAAGCACAGGTGAAGGATTCACCATTGATAACATCATTCCGAGAATTATATGCCCTGGAGTGTTGTTAAATATCACGGGAAGCAAAATGAGAACCAGTGGAATCGCAAGACACATGGTCATTAGTAAATAAACCAACCAGTTTTTTGCTCCGTTCCCTTTTCCGGAATGCCAAATATCCTTTGCTGTAATATTAAGAATGATAAAAATCAACACATTGCAGAGCGGATTTTTAGTAGGGATTGATTGAATATAATAATACATGTGTGTTTTACTAATAGTACCGTGAGTTTTTCTCTTCAGTGACATTTGGTTGAGAAGCCAGCAAGCACAATCAGATTTTGTGTGAAAGGCCCACATTGCCCCAAGGGCTTGATTGCATAGGCTCCAGTACAGCAAATCCATGGTGAAAGTTGTAAAGTCACGAGTTCCATCTAGATCACTGGTTTGCATAAACGTTGCAAGTCGAAAGTTGACAAGAGCCCAGATTAAAACCACAGATAAGTTTGTCAAATAATACGACCACATGTTACGGAAGCTCTTATCATTCTCCACAAACTGTTCTGCATCTTCTCTAAACCCCACAGGTAGGGATGGACCGACTTTTTCTATTAGTTTTTGAAAACGTTGAAATGCAAGCCACATCTCACAGTATTCAGAATTCTAAGAGTTGAGGCAACGCTTGGACTTCATCAAGATAAAGCTGTTCTGTGGGGAAGCATGAATATGAATGGCACAAATAGATACACCGGAATCATAACTACATGCGGTTAGTTTTCTGGGTTTTCAGCGGAAGCCTATTACGCCAGTGAATAATTAATGAAACTTATATCCGCTAAAATAGTTCGGTATGCCTATGGTATGCCGGAGAAAAATGATTTCCGATTCCTTAATTAATTGTTAAGGTATTTACTGGGTGACATTCGTACACAAGCGGAACTATTGTATCGTCTGCCTGTCAGGCTTCAAATTAGAGATCTCAATACTGTCCGCCATATTATTAAGCCTTTTGTGACACACACAAACTGCTTTATGTTTTAATATACCCATATTCGTGGAATAAATTATACCTACATCAGTCACCGCCTTTTTATACTACATTGATCCGTTCTAGTTAGTTTTACTTCGACCTCCTTCTGACACAGGCACTGTTTCCTTGTTCCCGTCTTCAAAAATTTATGTATTTAATTCTAAGTTGATTGGAAAAAATTTCGTTTGTATATAGAAATTTCTTTGGTTTGACAACGATGATAGGCGATAGGAGCGGAAGCTTAATTTAATTAGTATATACTCGATCATTATGATGGGAAACGGAAATCAGGAATTGTTTGTTAGGTAGCCAAAGAAAAGTCATGAATTAAACTACGCTTATATGGTTCCATCACAATCCCAAACTTGTTTTTGGCGACATTGCTTGGGGTGTAAAGATTAAATTGTAATCAAAAATTCATGTTGAGGTAGTTTGAAAATGTTGTTTTGCGAAGTCGTTGTTTCCGGAGCGTCTGAAACGAAACCCGCCTACAAAATCCAGAAGACTGAACTGAATATTGATATAAATTTTCCTGCGTCAAGGGTCTGAGTTGGCGAATGTCTGTAAACAAACATTATTACTACTTTACACTTGAGCTGTAGCATCCTTTGAGCTTTACTTCAGGTTTCATTTATGACAATAGCATCTGAAGACAATGCGACAATAGTAAGGAGTGCATCCAGTGTTACTCTCTCAACGGTAACTTTATTTAAAAGTTTCAAGAATGTTGTGCTTCCCTGTAGAGATTTTGACAAAAATTCACAAAACTATGCAATTAACTTTTCCGGAAGCATCAAGACGGCAATCAACCGCTACTAGCTTTCGTTGTTACACATTGAGTGCCAGTCAATGAAGTGTGTTTTAACTCTTTCTGTCTCTACAAACTGATGCATCAGCACATGATAAAATGTGATTTTACTTCATGAGCTTAAAGTCTTAAGCATCTCATAGTCTTTTGTCATCTCATCTTTGTAAGTTTATTTTTGAAAGTTGTACGCATATCATCTAAAAGACAATCCTTTTATCCATCCACGCTCAAAAGATCATTCCATCCATTACTTCATTTATTGGCATAACTTTGGAAAAGTATAGAAGTAAGAAAGTGATGAGAACTAAAAGTTTCAACTCCATTCTCCATCACATTGCATCTCTGGAAACTAATCCGAGCTCGTGGCTCATTGTTTGGATGATGTACTAAAAAATATACGTATCTCAGAAGAATGACTATATCCTACACAAGTTATTATGACCGTAGCCTTTATTTGAGGAAGAATAATGCACCAATGTCGACGGAATTGTCGTTGAGTTGCTAAACATATAGCAATAAAACTGTCAGTAAACTTTCTTGTTTCATTAAAAATCTATGTACTATACTTATTCTTGCATTCAAGGTCGTCTGAAAGCCATGTCAAATAAGAGAATGAATCTGGAAGATATTTATAAAAAGCAGTATAAAAATACATATATTGAATTTGATACCCTCATCCCTGTACGTTCAAATTTTTTGATACTGCTAATCCCATGCATTGTCATTTCCAATTTTACCTTCGTTTCTACTTTCGACTTTTATGGAAGGACATCAGTGCATGACATTGTGACATATAATTCTACATTGGATGAAGTTCAAATTCATAAGCAAACAGATACATTATGTTCATTTCAGAGAATTTCAGAATATAAGTCGATCAAAAACAAGATTCCAAGTGAGGAAATTAGTGTCAGTACTCCCAAAAAGTGATTTGGTATAATGTGATACCATCGCCAATATGGATAGTATCAGATATAGGTTGTAAAACTCGGCTGTTTTAAAATTCTTATTGACGCAAACCTTTATGTGCAAACCTTTAAAGATAAAATGTTTTCAAAATTTCAACACAAAATAGTATGGTAATACAGTTTTTGTACTTTTCCGACGAAGCCTGAAAAAGAAAGGTACAAAACTGTATTTTTGAAAGGTTCACGTGATTTACAAGTGATGATAGATGCATTTGTGACACGTAGGTTTCCAAAAGTTATTAGCTCCAGTGATATCTGGAGTCATTGTCAGTTTGTGCTTTGTATAGCGGCAACTAATAAACCTTGAAATATAAAGAGTTTCTGGTTAGTTCAATGGCATTGAGATGAAATAATGAGCCAAGTCAGGTACTAGTTCGCGAAAAATTCTTGTTGAACTTGAGTTTACTTGGTATTTGATAATTTTGATATTACCATATTATCTATAATCAAATGTACTCCAAACTTCTATGATTCGTTATTGTTCAAATGAAGCCGTTAGTGCCTTACATATCATTGGAAGCTGCTACAGGGTAGATGTATCAAGTGAAACGATTTGAATTTCAGATTTGCAGGATTTCCTCCTATTCATAATATGCAGGTTCAATTCATCCCGAATCAGATCAAGTATAATTTGGGCTTGTTGTACCATCCAATCTAGCTAGATTCAAGTAAATGGTACCTCATCATTATCTTCCATGTCAGCTATGTGCAATGCAAATATAAAATGCAATTAAGAAGTCAAAGACGCAAATTGATTTTCTTCCCCATTCAGCAGCAAAATTTAATGACTTTCGATTTCCTCATCCTTAACCATTTGAATTCGTCAGAGTTGCAAGAAAGGTTCATAGTGAATGCAAATTACACGAGTTCATGCATAATGTAGATTTTGATGCAGTTTATCACATCCGTCTAACCATAAGAAACGTCATGATTCACAAAGCTGTATTCAGGATCTTAACCATTTTTACAATTTCTCTTGGCGTGAATTAAGCTGATATGCCCATTTTATGTACCTATTATTATCCTAATAATATATAACTGAATCTTTCCAGATCCAAAGACGAACCGTTGGTTTTACAGTGTTTGCATAACTATTTGTCTACGGAAGCAACATAATGAAATTGTATTCAGTCACTATAAAGGTATGTCACTTTTGAAGGAACATGATATATCTGATTTTCTATAAGCAAGTGTCCCTAACAATAAGAGACAAACCTGATGCCCTCTCTGCTATTCATATTGAAGTTTACATAAAAATCCACACAAAGGAAACCAGCAATGTATCCATCCAGAAGTATTTACTACGTGAATGAACTTTCAGATCTCGGCAGCTATAAGCTCATACATATAAACTGAATGAAAGAGACCACATCTTGAGAGTGGAACATCAGTATCGTAATCCACACAAAGAGATACATATAAGCATAAAAATGCACATTCAACAAAATATGCCTAACTCTGTATTGCTGTTATGATCGGGTATATATATAGGCAGCCACAGACACCAAACATAGCCTCTCAAATGCGTCGTTCATCGTTCGATACCCATCGTTAACTTAATGTTGATAAGTCTGCGACGCAAATAACTTGTCTAACTGGTGATTGATCTTTGAGATCTTCAGTTTCATTTCATTCAGGTCCGATAGAGAGTCAACAAAAAGTTATCGATAAACAGCTTTTTTCTACATACACATCCGTATCTGTAGTTTTAGCAAAACACAGCTGAGTTGTGTTTGTGTGTGGTCTACAACATCAGCTGTGCTGTGCAAGAGAAGAGAAACTTGTTGCGAAGAAAATAACTTTATTATGCAATTATTATTTTTGTGTTAGCTTCCATTTGTTTGAAGAAAAGGTCTGCAGATAATCAAGTAACGAAGGCTTGAATTTATCAGTTGTTTTATCATTTATCCCGAAGACAAGACGGAGGATTACAATGCATGGCAAGTTTTACACGTTTTTAAAACAATTTATTAAATTATTGTTAGAGGAAGTTATATGTAAAATAAATGACGTAGGAGAGAAAATAAAATGTTTAAATGTTTTGTTAAAATGAAAATAAAGTGTTTTGTCAGGTTGGTGAAATTTTTTAGTGCATTTTTCTACGAATTAAACTATTCTGATTGTTTAGGTTTTGGTTAGGGTAGGTTTAGCTTTAAAAAACTTTATTTACCTAGTCAGGTCAAGTTTCGTGAACTCAATGTTGGATGTATTTAGGTTACAGTCTTTTCCTCGTCCAATTAGTTTTCTAGATTGGGATTAAATGATGTCGAATTTCATTTTTTAAGTTGGTTACGTTTATTATTGTCGTAGGCATCAAGGTTACAGAAGAATTTTGTTTGAAATGGAGCCTGCCAATCCCCTGGGATCTTGAAGAAATCAAACCCGAACTCCATATTTACTCCAACAAACTTGGTGATACTCATGACATCATAAAATATGATGAGGACATTCCAACTGCAGTGCTTCGACTTCGGCATGCCAATCTTTTGAAAACCACACCGCTAATCTTCATTGCTCATGGGTTCGAGAATGATGTCACAACGCCTTGGGTATCTGAGATGAAAGATCGTATTTTAGCAGTGTCACCTCAAGCCACCGTGTGTTTGGTGAGTTGGGGTGGTGGAGCATCAATTGGGATATTAAAATACTCTCAAGCCGCCGCAAATACTCAGACAGTTGGAGCTTGGCTTGGACTTGTGGCTCATGAAGTACGGAAAACGATTAATGATGGGAGTATAAAAATTTATGGTATCGCTCACAGTCTTGGAAGTCATTTGATGGGGCTGGCTGGACGACAAAGTCAAGCATTCGATCGTATAACTGGTCTTGATCCTGCTGGTAAGTATGTGCGCTTTCTGAATGTAATGTTGTAATCAATACTGCAAAGTGCAAGCTTTACTTGACGTTTAAATGGTTGACTTCTCATATTTTTTTCCCAAACCAAATGCCAACTCAGTTTTTTCTGGCATTTGAAGTAAATCTGTGAAGTGAAACATTGGGAATATCGAAAATCTTCTTAGGTTATAATTATGAGTGCAAATTGCACTGTGCATTACGGACATGATCGATAGTTGATAGAAAATGCGAGTCATGCAATTACAATGCAAAAAGTAATGTGACGATTCTAATCTTGAGTTTGATTAGAAGAGATTTGATTAGGTTTTCAACTTTATTACACCTTATTCGAATTACTAACGTGTGCATACATTTAAAAGTACATTGTGTAATTCGTTCAGACGGGATCTGTAGTTTTCAGTTTGTTTAATGTCTTCTCATTTCATCTTATCTTATGATTACACATTCAGGTGCAGCAAGACAGAGCTTTCGAAACAACGAGAAAAGAACGCACTTTTCATTTTTTCATAATATTATAGATTTGTCGAGCTCATGTTTAAACTAGTTTTAAAGTTTTCTCCCACAGATAATGGCAAAAATAAATGAAAACTAATCTATTTATTAATAAGTTTAAGCAGGATTTAATACATTAGCCTTGTTCGGAACAGTGAATTTTAAATACAAGCGTAATAAATTGTCCTTGGAACTTATCTGAATATCGATATCATCTTGCATACATGCATATACACTCAGCCAAAAAAGTAATCGGACAAATTTTTTTTTTTTTTTAAGTTCACTGATAATACGAGCTTATCTTGGCCTCGAAACTAGGTTTCCAATACACCAATAGAAAGAGCATACCTGGTTATCATGTACCACTTGTTGTTTTACCTCAAACCCTTCGCTGGTTTGTAAATTATTTGAAACAAACTCTTAAAGTGAAAATTATAGCAAAACAAGTAATCGGACAAAAAACAATTTTTGGGTTTCTGCTGTCATTCCTTTTTTTAAATGCAAGTTACGGTTTGAGTGAGTTACGTCCTATCAATAGGAAGACTTTGGCACAAATATTTACATGAAGTTATACGCATACGTTTTCGGTCCATTTCCTTTGTTTTCCCAGTCGGTTATGATTAGGTCTCTGACCTGAATGTCTGTGCGTTTGTAAAGCCTCCCAATCCTATAAAAAGAAGCTTTAGAACTCCCAAACTTCATGTAAATATTGTGCCAAAGTCTTCCTATTGATAGGACGTAACTCACTCAAACCGTAACTTGCATTTAAAAAAAAGGAATGACAGCAGAAAACCCAAAAAATTGTTTTTGTCCGATTTCTTTTTTTGCTATGATTCTCACTTTAAGAGTTTGTTTTCAAATAATTTACAGACCAGCGAAGGGTTTGAGGTAAAAACAAAAAGTGGTACATGATAACCAGAGTATGCTCTTTCTATTGGTGTATTGGAAAACCTAGTTTCGAGCCAAGATAGCGGGTATTATCAGTGGAACTAAAAAGAAAATTTGTCCGATTACTTTTTTGGCTGAGTGTACATATACTTTCTTCGAGACAACAATATACACTCTAGAATTATCAGTCACTGCCAACCAAAATTTGTTTTCTTCATAGTTCAATCATGCCCACGCTCTCGTGTTGTCATTAATAGTGTACCTGTCCAGGCGCATGACGCATTTACCAAACATAATGTCTGCGAGGTTTCACATTATATTACAAAGTCATAAGTCATTACTGCGTAGAAGTTGGCTTAATTCATTTTTTTGACTAACTTCTTACGTGGTTAGACGCAGAAAGCTCGACAAAATAAAACCTTGTTTATCAATTATGTCCTCTCAAACCGATTCTTTCACATATAAAAATCTCATTTTTGTTGGATTCCCCACAGGGCCAAGTTTTGAAAAAGTGAATCAGGAAAATAGATTATGCAAAACGGATGCCACTGTAGTTTGATGTCATACATACTGATGGATATGACTGCTTCTTGGATCCTTGAAAGACTGGTTTCGCCTCCTGTTAATCACTACGGAACACTTATTCCGCTTGGAAAAATAGATTTCTATCCGAATTGGGGATACAGTCAACTGGTGCAGGGATTTTTACCATTGCAGGAAGCCACCACAGAGCAATTGAACTCTTTCTTGGGAGCATCTCAAATCCTGGAAAATTTGTTCACGAAACCACGGCCTTAGTACGAATTGCCAGAGTTTGAGAAAGTACGGTGAAGGAAGTGAAATATGTGGTAGAGCGTCGTGGAGATGGGCTATCATTTTAATGGTACATTGTGAGGGACTTTTCTATATTGAAACGGCATCAGCAAAAGCTCCTTGGGTGAGCAGGTCATCAGCACAGAATGAGAGTGATAAACGGGGAAAGTGGATATTTTAGTGCCTGTCGTATATTTAATGACACCGCAGTTTTAAGGAAATACACTATGCCTTAGGTATGCATGCAAGAATATCCATATCCTTCCACTTTGAGAATAATGACGACGATTCGCACAACCGGGATGTTACATGTTACATATTGTGATAGTGTTAATAATGTATGATAACTATTGGTGTAAGATGTTTTATACTCATCGCAGGCTTTCACTCACTGAAATCCAGAAACCGGCGATACGTAGGTATTGTATCCGACACTAATCCACTTTTGCCGACTAAGTAAGTAAAAGCTCACTAGAAATACGATTTAGCTAACCGTACATTACAAATGCATAATATGTGATCTTCCACACTACTGCCTGCCGTGATGCACTGCACATAAAGGAAATATGGAATGCTCAGAAACTGAAGAACGATATCAAGATGAAAGTGTATGAGCTACTTCACATTCGTATAGTATACTTTCTCCGGGTGAAAAGCTAAGAGCGTGACTAATGCGCGCAAATGCGTGTTTAGAAGCTTTCATTGTTGGTTTGCAATGCATGTAAATGGGGAATGTGCATTGTCAGAAAAAGTGTTTGACTTCCTGTCCAAGAAGATCAAGTGTATGCTCCCGTTGACTGCTTTAATTCAAGAGACACTTTTGGTTTGATGTCGTTTTCTTGTGGGGTTTCTACTCGTTGAGTTGAGGTTACAATCGGAATGTAAGATATCAACATAGATTTTATTATTTGCAGTTGGGTTGTGGATTCGTGAAAGTATGTTTACATTGGCATTATACGTTTTGCATACATATCTGTATGCCAATTGCCAATATGAAGCGAAATTTCACTGGATGTAGGATATTTTTACGTTTTTTAGTTCTCGTGGCTTGTACTTTGATTGGAAGGAAAGAGTACTTTTGTATTTTATAGATGCGCTTGACTTATCTTATTGTCTTATTCTACATTTAAATTTTTAAACATGTCGTTATAGTATGGCCGTATATGTTTCATATTATTTTACTTGTTGGGGTTTTATATGACTTTTTGTAATTTGGGATATGCAATAAAAAAGTTGCCAAAATATAATACTTATCAAAGAGTGCATTATTGTTTCCTATTGGGATGAGCTAACACAACACGTATTAAACGTCAAAAAAAATTCAGCAGTATCACAATTCGTAACTGAAGGGAAAAAATTGAGTTTGTCCGTATCAGGGTAAGATGGTAAGTGTATTATATCTCTATTACTTAGAAATTGTTTTCAATTTCAAAGAAGTTCAGTCGGCTCGGCT